>ML784544.1:6683-28100 GCA_009831015.1 Picea engelmannii | reverse complement strand
ATTGGTGAATGGTCACAGGATATCGTCCATCATCCTCATGAAAGTGGCTGGAGCATTTGTCAAACCAAAGGGCATGACCAACCATTCAAAAAGGCCTTCCTTTGACTTGAAGGCGATCTTCCATACATCTGTCTGTTCTATCGAGACCTGGTGGTATCCAGACTTCAGATCAATCTTACTGAAGTATTTGTCTCCCATGAGTTGATCAAGGAGGTCATCGATTCGAGGAATCAGGTATCGGTTTCTGACTGTGACTTTATTCAAAGCCCGGTAATCAATACAGAGTCGCCAGGTTCCATCTTTCTTCTGTACCACCATGATTGGGCTCCCGCAAGGTGATGAGCTAGGGCGGATGTGCCCCTTGTGGAGCAGTTCTTGGATCTGTCGCTTGATTTCCTCATTCTCTAACAAAGAGCGACGATAGACTGGCCCATTGGGTAGCGGTGTGCGGGGGGTCAGATCGATGGGGTGCTTGACCTGGCAGTGCAGAGGTACCCCTGCAGCTGAGGAGAAGATATCTGAGTATTCTTCCATGACCTTATCTACTTGCTTCTGCTATGTGGAGAGGTAAGCCGCAGAGACCCTGGATGTGGCTGTGATCTTTCCCTTATTCTGAGAGCGAATCATGAAGAAGACAAACTTCCCCATCTGAGAGATGACCTTCCTACATTGCTTAGCAGAGATCAAGAAAATAACACTAGGTGGCACTGCCTCGGGTATCCTGTACAATTTCCTGTTCAAAGTAATAATAACAGTATGAGGCCTAGACTCATATACAACATGATGTTTCCATAAATAAGGTTGGCCCAAAAGAACATCACAAACTTCGAGAGGAGCAACATCACACATTACCTCGTCTTTGAAGGGCTTGATGCCGTACGACAGTTGACACTGTTGGCTGATGCGGATATTGCTTCCTTGGCGGAGCCATCCAATGGTGTATGGTTGTGGGTGCGGTGTTGTTGGCAGGGCCAACCACTTGACGACATCTACTGAGATGAGGTTCTTCTGGCTACCGCTATCAATGATGAAGTGCAACAGGGTGCCTTTTACCCACATCTGTGAATGGAAGAGGCACTCTCCTTCTTCTTGCTCCTCTGGTTCACCAGGTTGGAGCTTGGTGGTAGCAACTGTGGCATTGGGTTCCACGTCAATGATCCGTCTTCCCCTTTCTGGTTCTGGCTCAGAGTCATAATCTGCATCTGATTTAGAAGCTTTCACTTCGGCCACTAGTGACTGCTTTGAGCGACAGTCAGCAATGTTATGCCAAGGGCTCTTATGGAAGTCACACCACTTCCCGGTATCTTTCTTTATCTTTTTGGTGTCCTTCTTTTCTTGCAGCTTAGACTGGTTGTCCTGATACTGTCCATCTTTGCTATGTCCTTTGTTCGGTGGGTTGGGGCCGCCCTTTCCTGGCTTTTGTTGTGCGGGGTTCCCAGGCCCAAATTGCCGCGTCTTTTGTTTGAGCTTCTACTTGATTTTGACGGCATATCGGTAGGCCGCGCCCAAGGATGAGATGTCCAGAAATTCCATTTAGGTTTGGATGTATCTATGCAGAGCACCACGATACTTGAGCACCAGATGTCTCTCCGAATCTTTGATACCCAACTTGGTGCGCAAGGTATGGAAGATATTTGTGAAATCTGGCACTGCTTGGTCTCTTTCTTGCTGCAGTGTGGTCCATTTGGTATACAGGTCGTCATAACTTCTGATAGGGTAGTATTGTTCCTTAATAACATCCCTGAAGGATTCCCAGGTGGCCATGACTGAAAAATATTGAGGTTTCCTCTGTTTCCTTTTGCTCACAGAAAGTTTCCCACCAATCTTTGACATGGAGAACAACTTTGAGGAGCGCAAAAGTAATCTTTTCTTTATTCGAAAAGTTATGGACAAAAAAATACCCTTCTAGTAGATTCAACCACTTGTCTATAGCATCTGCATCTATCTGACCTTCAAATATAGGAATATCGAAGTTTATTTGTACCTTGAAGGGGGCGACGCCTCTGTTCGAAGAAGATGCGTCCCCTATTGGTAGCCACCGAAGGATTTGCGCGAAACTATCCATCATCTCGTTTCTCTGTTGCGTGAGGGATTCTTGAATCAACAGTTTGAAAGGATCTCCTATCCCATCATCTTTCTTTTCTCCTTCCATGGGAGGTCACTTGAGAGTGTGAGAGCTTCTTTCCTCAAGAGAAACAAGCTCGAGACCCAACTCTTTGTACTCCGACCTCGTTGGGGACATGCATTAAGATGACAAGGAGCAGACTACTTTGATACCATTGATCCGGATTTTATGAGCAAAACAAAATGAATACAGATTATTAACAGGTGCTTAACACAAAATAACAGAGATACAATAAAACTGATTTTGTATTCAATAACGAAATAAACTGAAACTGTAAAATGCAGCGGAAACAAGCTTGCTGGAATGGTGGCGGCTTATCTATGAGAAGAGATGTGACGACAACACGAATTCACAAGAAGAAGGTTACAATGAGGCTCTGAAGGCGTTTTTACAATAAGCAAGAATTCCAAAAACCCTAGACATCCAAAAACCTAACCCTAGGAGATGAAGCGCCAAAAGTCATGTGGGCCCCGTTTGGGTAAGTTAGTACATCAACTTCCTGGGGTCATAACTTTTGCATACGATTTCTGTTTTAGGCGTGTGATGACCTGTTGGAAAGGTATCGTCAAGGAGATTCATTTTGGGGGCTCAATTATGCCTTCGACTATCATTGAGGAGCTCGATCCCAAAAATCCTTCATTTAGGCCCTCAAAATGGCCTCGAAAGTTAAAACTGCTAAAAATAGTAAATTGCCAAAATTGTCAGAAAACTGTTTTGAGCCAGTTTTGCTCACGGTGGATATGTCGAAAAAGATAGACAAAAAGGAAGTTGATATAGATTTTAACCTTTGATCCAAGACCCGAAGATCCATATTTTCAATAACATGTTTTCCCAACATCCAATCAATGATTAATTTTGAGTCTCCAAAGACCTGGATCCCATAAAGATTTCGATTCACAACACATTTTAACATGTAGAAAAGAGCCAAAAAATCATCCCTGTTATTTATGGCCCTCCCCAGATTATTTATGCCCCTCCCCAGATTGACTTTGCCAACAATAAAATGAGAATCATATAAGTGCACTTGGATACCCACTCCACAAACTTGACCAGGACCTTGGCATGCCCTATTAAAGAAGCCCCAAGCTGTATTGGGATTAATTTCTAGTGGAAGCAGAATTCTTGGCTCTTTGGATTTGATTGAACACTTATAATGAGGCAGTAAAGCCACCACCCGTTGAGAAACTTTAAAGGCGGGCTGAGACTTACCTTCAAATAGACAGGAATTGCATGCAAGACAAATTCCCCACACAACCAGGATAGGGAGGGATCAAAATGGTTTCAATTTTTTTTCTTGAAAGAAGACCAAAACATTTTCTGACACAATGCCCCAATTCCACAATTGACTAAGTTTCAAATTTCATTCAAGATCTTTCCATACCTGTCTAGAAAAGACACAGTCCTGTAACAAATAATGATTTGATTCATCTGAACATTTTTAGAGATAACAAATGCCCAGATTAAACTTATCCCTTCTCTGAATTCGATCCCATGTTAAAACACGATTCTTGAGTACCAACCAAAAGAATAGTTTACCTTTTGGTGGGCCATTCACTTTCTACATATATTTATACCACCAGTAAGGACCATCTCCATCATCGCTAACCAATGTTTGATAACCCAATTTGGTGGAGTACCTTCCACCCACATTGGGATAGTTCCAAACAAGTTCATCCTCAACCTCAGATAAGTTGTAATACCCCTAAGCCGAACCCTAGTTGAAATGTAATTACAATTATGCGTATAGGCTGGTGAGCCAGGAACCTCTTTTGGCCAATGAGTCTGTTTTGTATTGTGTATTTTCACTTGAAATTAATGAAAGAAAACACGACTGCATGCACACCATCCTGACAAGAAGAGTAATGGGGATAAACTCCACTAGAATGGGAAAGGGGGGCTAAGAGTCTAGAAAAGGGGCTTAGTTAAGGGGGCTTAAGCCAAAAAGGAATATTTTATCAATAGTCCTAAAGTTAAAGTCTAAAGTAGGGCATAATGCATTTTATCCTAAGTCCCTATGAGGAAACATATCACCATGTGAGGGAACCCATGTGTGGCCCATGTAGTTCCCAACATGACAAGTGTCAAATTGGGAACATGCACATAAGTTTTGGGGACTTTAGCTCAATCATCCACCATTCAATCATTTGTTCACCCATGTCACCTCATTTCTATCATCGAGAATTTCATGCTGCCATTAACGTACCTGTACCTGTACTCGATAGAGTGTAGGATTGTACTGAGGAGCACCGAAATAGAATATTAAGTTGAAGAGGCAGGTTTTCAGGCCTGTGTGCATTCTCTCTAGGTGAGAGAATTGCAGGGAATTTGATTCCCATACGTGCCAAGTTGTCATCATAGAACTTTGATTATTCATGTTCGGCTTGTTGCTGAAGCTTGGAAGGGAGTGGGCAGCCATAGAGGGCACACTTCCTGGGTGGGACAAGCATGTGGGGAAAGTAGAATCTGTAAGATTGTTGTTGAACTTGGCACTTGTATTGAGATATTACTGTTGCCGAGAGACCTCTAGGGATATATTTTCCTTTCCCTAGTGGAGTTCAAGCCCAACTCGGGGGTGACCTGTTCTTAGTTTGTGGGGAACAATGCCTAAGGTTGGGAAGAAATTTAGAGCTCTGCATGCAGTTGGTGGTTCAATTGTTCCAAATAAGTGATCATTATGTGCTTGTTTAATTATTATTGATTGAGAATGTATGAAATCCTGCATTGAGTATTAGTGTGCAAAATACTATGAACTCTGGTCACAATTAATTGTTATTCGTAGTACCGTTTAAGTAATTTTCCCTATAAAAATTGTATAAAATGTGTATAGATGATGTAAACTGGTAATTCTGCCATGGGTTCCATAATTATCATTATCCTTTCATATTGGCAATGAGACTGGTTCAATAATGGAGTTTGTAGTTGTAATACCCTGAAAATGTTTATCAATGGCTCTATTTATATCTTCGTCTGGCTATGTAGAATTAATAATTGTACATATGATAAGTGGGGTAATTACCCATCTTGTTACAAGCAAAGTTAAGTGAGTAAAAACTCGGTATTTTGGGTTGGAAAGGCCTTGAACAACGGAAGACAGTGTGTTGGGCACAAATTTCTCATCCTTACATCGTGTTGAGAAAATATTAACAGTTTGGGGCGGGTTTTACAACCTCTAGATGGTTCTAAGAGTCTTAGGAAAGCCTCTAAGAAAAACTCAGAGCATTAAAGACTAGTTTCGTACTAATTTAAGGTCGTCGGGGTAGCAATAGATATGGTACTTTGACGAAAGACTACACAAAACCTTCTTCACCATAGGATATATCAGTGATTGTTGGCACATGGGTAGACCCAGGGTTCAACGCTTCGACATCACATCAACAAAACCTTAACTACCGACCCTTTCGGCAACACCTGCGAAGCAGGCGAAGTCTCACCCGAGGTAGAGGTAGGGGGGTTACATGACTCAGGTGTCTGTAACCGAGATGGGACACAAATCTATGATTATAACACTTCTACAGAGTACTTAGGAACAACATGCACCAACCCATTAGACTTATTCACATCGTAGACTAAACCCTAAGTACCGATCGACGCATTAACAATGATAACATACACATCACACTTAGCATCATAAGTTAGATCTAGCACATTCAATATAAATAAAGAACTAAGAATTCATAGATCTATCTAACGTACATAATAACAAAAGAACTAAGCATATAAATGGAAACATAACATAGCACAAAGCAAACCATCAACAAAAGATATACATGGTTCACCCCAGTGTGGGGCTATGTCCACCGACTTCTTCTTCTTCTTTATTAGTCTTCAAGATCTTACATTCATATGCTCCTGTGCACTAAGACACATAGACCAACTTCGCATAAGACACGAGATCTATGCACTGAGCACCGGATCCTCCTTCCCAAAATTAGGTCAAGGCATAGAGTGAACTCCTCTAAAAATCACAGAGCCTTACATACATATTATGTTGCACAAAACACTCAAAACTACTTGCACTTAGCCTTGCAAGCTATTGACTCCTTCCTACATTACATTCTTACTTATTTACACTTTTACACTTTCTTACAAAAAGGCCTAATCATGGGTAACCCCATGGGACAACATCCCATAACCCATTACAAAAACCCTAATGAACCCCTTGCTGGGTCCATATAGCCTACAAAACAAGTGAGATTCACGATCTCAGCTCCGCCTGGGCGCTCCATTTTCGACCAGCCTGTGGAAGTCCAAAAAAGTGGTCATAATCCGACCAGGATTTCCTCAAAACTTTGTCGAGGGCCAACATGCCCCCAACACTCACCTGTGACTCGTTCCGAGTCACTCAGATATGGGAAATGTCACTTCGAAGGCCTCAAGCTTCACTCGAGCTGCCTCGACTTGCTTCTTCAGCGAGCTCTTGGATCATCTTCTCTATAACAGGCCCTTCCAGGCGTTGTTCCACTGTCGTAACCACTTGGTCTAACTACAAGCCTTGTCCTTCAATCCCTTCAAACACTTTGCAGGCTTCATCCTGCACTGGTTGTAGCTTCTGTGTGACTTCCATTACTTTGCCCTGGATGGCAGTGATCTATTGTTAGACTACATGCTGTTCCTGTGATCTCTTCATTCTCTCAACTGTAGTGAGTAAGTTCATCTGCGTCTGCATGGTGTATTCCTGTTGCTGCGCCTCCTGTAGCTGCACTTCCAGTTTCCTTAGCTCTGGATCTTCTGCGAGGCATTCATAAGTCTGTGCACTTCGATCACTCAACTGTTTGCACTCTAAAGCAAGGGCTCTGATCCTTCTCTCTAGTCATGAATTTCTTGCAGAGTTCTTGGCACTTCTTGGAATTCTAGCTCTGTTATCCTCGCTTGAAGTTGTTGGATGGTCTTAGCGAGCTTTGCCACTTGAACCTTGACTGATTCATGTTCCTCCTGTGCCAAGACTGGCACAAAGCGAAGTGTTTTATTCACCGCTTCTTTGACCGCAGTCTACTCTGCGAGCAACTGGTCCTTTTCTCTCTATATCTTCACTTTGTCCTCCTTGAGCGTTGCCTAAAACTCATCTTTATCATTTTCATAAGTGGTTACACAGTACCACGCAACTCGTAGTTTCTCCAAGACTTCCTCTTTCTCTTTCTTCAAGGCCTCTGTAGCCTTCTCCTTTTCGTCTTGGATTTTCTGAAGCCAAGCCTCTGTCGCATTTGCTAATCTTATTAATTGGGCAGGCTCATCCCCCAATTCTGCGGTCTCTGATGAGGAAGGTGCAGTAAGCACTGCGTGGATAGATCGAATAGCCTGCTGCATTTCCTTCAGTTCCTTCTCAATTCTCTCATACAACTCCTCCTGCTTCACTCCATATCTTTGCAAGATATCTTCAAACACATCCTCCATCGCTCCATGGACCAAGCCGATGTGATCCTATGTGAGCGTGGCCTCCATCTGGGGCTTACTGGCGCGAGTCTTCTTTCTTGCTGAAGGTTTTTGCAGAGAAACCTTCCTCTTCTTCAGTGTTTCTGTCTTGGTAGGGGGATCCTTCGACAGTGTAGCTTCCCCTTCTCCTTGTTTTTCTCCTTCATCCCTTCCTCCTTTTCCATTTACTTCATCTTTTCCTCCTTGCGATCCAGATCCATCTTCTTCAAAGACGTTGTCCTCCTCATCAGTTTCTATATTTTGGACTTCTGCCTTTTTCTTCTTCTTCTTCATACTGGTTTGTCCGACATGCTCGACTCGAGTGACCAAGGGGCTTCCTATGATACCAACATCGGAAAGTTCTGCATCTTCAACTAGTACAAGGAACTCCTTCAGCCATTCCTTGGTGATCTGCTCCATGTCTTCGTCAGTCATCTTATAATAAGACTAAAACTCTTCCTTGCTCTCATCCCTGCGCGCAATGATATAGATGAAATGTTGATCTGCGCGGAACTTAGCGATCAGTTTGTACTGGTGCAAGGTGGTCGATGTCATGCGTGGGAATGAATCTATGGAAACCTTCAGTTACTGATAGTACAAATGGAACACTGCGTTTGACTGCCATTGCTTCGACATGTCGTTCATATACCATAGTGTAGCAAATCTAGTTACCAATGGCTCCGATGGTTCAATTTTTGGAAATGTTTCTCCCTTAGGAATTTTCCAAGCGACAAATGCAATCAACATGAGTAGCGAGCTGAAGTGGAACTCCTATCCGTGATCTTTCACTTTGCGACAGTCTTTCTAAAGATCATTGATGAGGTAACTCGCCCAATTCATCTTCATTCCCTCCATGCATTTCCCTGCAAGGTCCACCATGAACCCGGTGACCTGTGTGGGGCAGTTCTTTCTAATGAGCTTGCCAGCTATGAGATGGCAAGTGAGGTGCACTGCGCCATCCTGGATAGAGGCTACCTTGTAGCCTCTCTTTCCTTTTTCAACTTCGCCATATGCCTCCTTTATGCACTGTGCCAGGGAGCGGTCTGAGGCCTTCTCTGGGTAGAACTGATGAGGGTTGGGTACTTGCATGCTCAATCCTGTGATCAAGTGGATCAATGCCAGATCCACAGTAATCCGCCTGTCGAGCCACATGTATCCACCATGATAGCATGACAAGATGAGTTTAACGCAAGTGTTAACCTCCTTATGTTGGCCAAAATGAGGAATCTTCATTACATTGAGTATAGTGGACTGCGCCAGCTCCTTTATCCACGAATGGGCAATGATGTGAGGCTTCTTCCCAGTGGTCTTTGTTAAGTATCGGTGAGGTGCAAGCATGGCATATTTATTTCTGTCTCCAAGGTTAAAGTCACCGTTCTTCAGGGATGGGATCTGTCGCAACTAGCTTCCAACTACGTGTATCCCCTTCGGGATGTACGCGTTGATCAAAGTGTATTCAAAGTCCCATGGGATGCTATCACAGTTAACCGCGCCAGATAAAGGCGAGATATAATATGGTAAGATCGATGGGATCTGCTTTGCATTAGCCATATCATCGCGATGCTTACTTCACTTCTTAGTTGCAAGGTTAGCATGGCTAGAGTGTCGTGCAGTCGAAGGGGAAGCCTGCAGTCCCCTAGTCGATGATGCCTGAATACCTTCAGACATAGCTCTGTCAGCTATAAACTTCTTAAGAACCTCCTCGACGGACTTCTCTAACTGAGTCTTCTCGCCTGACATTCTCACTTTTAAAAGGACAGGTCACGGTAGGTGAATAGACAGGTGGGGTGAACAAGTGGATGGCGATGTATAGGTTCTAAAATCACATCTTGACACACAATTAGTTCTCTGTTAGCTTAGATAATTATGGGTGGAAAAAAGTGGTCCCGACACAACGTCTGATGGGTTAAATAAGAGAGTGTCATAATGGATTCCTCCAATGGGCAGGAATGCTTCCATCAATATGAATTTGTCTATTATGGCATGACTCAATGTCCAACGATGGTCTATTCGCCCATAAATGCATTTTCTAGTCGTTCTAGGGCATTGTTCCAACGGGTGGGGCACCTCCAACAGTCATATAGCTTCACCAAGGCGAAGTCCCATTCTGCGCGATCCTGTTGTTCTGAAGAGGTTCAATTCCTATAAACTTGCCTCCTGCAAAGTCTTCCATTTGTTCTCTGTAACTTCTTGCAACTTTTCCAACTTAGCCTTCTTCTTATTGAGCTTCCTTTCCTTCTTTCCCGTGATATGAGTTTCTCTAACTGTTTCTGGAATTCTCTTTCCATTCTTATTCTTATCTTATCCTAGTGAAGTGACTTTGTACTGCTGATGTGCTCTCAAAGGTTTCGAAGTTAAAATATCTTCTCTTATTAATTCCTGGGTGGATGTACTCCTTTATTGCATGGATAGGTCCTTCAAAACTTCTTGTGTTCTTTCAACCTCGATAACTAATTCTCTTGCCTTTTGTTGCTTCGATTTAACTTCTTGTTCTTCTATCAGTCGATCTATTTTTCTAGCTATGAAATCCCTTAGTTCTTGATTTTTCTTTTCTATACCTTCTTCCTCTACTTTCCTTCTGAGCTTATCCTTCTCAATCCAAGTCTTTCCTAACAAGAGTGGAAAAGGGGCATTGTTCTCAAGAAACTTAATGACTTCAAATTCTTCTTCAGTCAATGTTCCATGAATAATAAAAGGTACATTAGTAACTCTTCCGCATAGGGTTATCATCTATCTTTTAAACAAGCCTATCCTTCCCAATGAATGTATCACACCGGGCTTTCCCAAAATTTCCCAAGTTTCTTCTGTCATAATATTCACTTGTGTTTCACCATCCAAGACACAATCTACATCGAAGTCTCCTATTCTTTCACTTATGCACTGTTTTACCTTCAAGATCTCTAGTAAACTGACATCTTTGTGATCATTCATCGTTTCTTTCAACTGTAATAACATAGTATGAGATTTCTACGATTCTTTCTCTTTGTGATTCTCTAACATTCTCTTAGTCTCTTGACTTCCTTCATAGTTTTCTTGTCTCATGTTCATCCTTTCAACTTCAACAATCATCCTTGGAAAATCCTCAACTTCATGACCAACAATTTTACAATAAAGTCAAATAGGACCTGTACCAGGGCATTCCTTAGCAAGATTTCATGGTCTTCTACAATTATAACACAATGTCAATCCTCTATTTTTTTCAAACGTTCCCCAACCTTTCCTGTACTGCGCACTAGGATCACAATGTTGGACCTGCAATCTGCAAAAAATCTTTCTAAGTTCCTGCATCTACTTATTAGTCCAAAAATTCTTTCTATGCATAGGAATAACATATCTTTCTTTGTTTCTATCAAATTTATTCAGATCGACTCTTTCTTCTAACCGTGCCCTAGTTTTCAGACTAGGACAAAATCTATTAAACATACTTAAATTCATGTTTTTGAAACAAAAATTTTCACTTATCTTACTCTTATCAAAGCACAAAGCTTTACCTCTTTTAAGATCTTATCTCTTGTCTTCAAATCATATTCCTCTTTTAGCACAAAGCTTCACAAGACGAGTAGAATACTGTGCACTAAAGCAATAGATCTACGCACATAGCTTCTCTTTTACTTCAGTTCCCAACAATCACAGTTTCAAGTCCCGACAACGAAACCATTTGTTGGCACAGGGGCAGACCTAGGGTTCAACGCTTCGACAACACACCAACAAAACCCTAACTACCAACCCTTTCAACAACACCTGCGAAGCAGGTGAAGTCTCACCCGAGGTAGAGGTAGGAGGGTTACAAGACTCAGGTGTCTATAACCGATCTGGGACATAGATATGTAATTATAACACTTCTACAGAGTACTTAGGAACAACATGCATCAACCCATTAGTCTTATTCACATCACAGATCAAACCCTAAGTACAGATCGACACATTAACAATGACAACATACACATCGCACTTAGCATCATAAGTTAGATCTAACACATTCAATATAAATAAAGCACTAAGAATTCATAGATCTATATAACATACATAATAACAAAAACACTAAGAAAATAAATGAAAACATAACATAGCACAAAGAAAACCATCAACACAAGATATACGTGGTTCACCCCAGTGTGGGGCTACGTCCACCGACTTCTTCTTCTTCTTTATTAGTCTTCAAGCTCTTACATACATCTGCTCCTGTGCACTAAGACACAGAGCCCAACTTCGCAGAGGACAGGAGATCTGTGCACTGATCACCGAATCCTCCTTCCCAAAATTATTTCAAGGCACTTATCCAACTCCTCTAACAAGCACAAAGCCTTACATACATATTCTATTGCACAAAGCAATCAAAACTACTTGCACTTATCCTTGCAAGCTATTGACTCCTTCCTACATTACATTCTTACTTATTTATACTTTTACACTTTCTTACAAAAATGCTTAATCATGGGTAACCCCATAGGACGACATCCCATAACCCATTACAAAAAACCTAATGAACCCCTTGCTGGGTCCACATAGCCCCAAAAACAAGTGAGATCCACGATCTCAGCTTCGCCTGGGCACTCCATCTTCGACCATCCTGTCGAAGTCCAAAAAAGTGGTCCTAATCCGACCAAGGTTTCCTCAAAACTTGGTCGAGGGCCAACAATGATGACATGTATTTCATGTCAGTCCACGTGGAGGGTCCATGAGGAGTGTGGCCCATGGTGCCATGTGACATGGTGTTAAGGTCTTTGGGGAAACAAAGGGTGACATGGTATGAGTGCCACATGTCAATCCAAGTGACATTGTTGGGTAGTTTCACGTGTGTAACATGCAAGTAGTTGACATAGGAGCATGGCAGGTTCATGAAGATGGGAAGGTGAGATGAATGAGTCCGTGAGTCCAGGAGTCCGCAAACCCGTGAACCTGACAGGATCACAAAATAATCTAATTGTTGAGACTTCTCATACAGACTTATGAAGGGAAGGCACAAAATTATGCGTCCTTGAGTCTGCGAATGAAAAAGAAGCTAAGTGTTGGGGGGAAGGTTCGTGAAAGGTACAATTATAGACTATGAGTCTACAAGACTTGCACCCATGAGTCCAAGAATATAGTAGGGTTGTCAGAAGAAGAAAAAAATTTGATACCCCATCCCTTAGAAGGTACTTTGGGGGTCGGGTATGTTACCGAGTGATATCAGAGCTACATTTTCAACACTAGGCCTATATGGGACAAATAGTAGTTATAGAAAACATGTATTAATGATAATAAGAGTTAGTAATTACAAAGTTTCTATATATTATTTTTTTCTAACAAATATTATTAATTCTAGGGTTTGCAGATTCCCGAATATATATAGATCGAAACATATATCAACATCATGACAGACGCTGAAGAGGCACAAAGGAATTCCAACCATGAGGAAGAAATCAAATGATAGTGGTTTCATATGAGTAATGAAAGAACACAATCCAATGGGAACGTCATAAGTAAGGAGGAAAGCATGAATTTGATGGAAACCATCAAGAATATGCAAAAAGATGTTCAAATTCATAAAGAAGATAATGAAAGAGTCAGAACATCCAAAGAACAAAAAGATGAGTTCAACATCAAGATGTTACGAAACCTTAACAATATAGAGAGGAAAATGGATAAAGAATCAAAATATATCAAGGGAAATGAACCTAAGTCTCGTGACAAAAGAAGTAAGACGTGGGACAATGATAGCTATCATTGACACTCAGCTAGGAAGCCACCTAGTAGCTCAAGCTCATCCCCTGTCAGAAAAGATATGAGGAGAAATGGGGAAGATGAGCTAAGGGGAGAAATGAATAAGATCAAGCCTACTAATTTTGATGGTGAGCACAAAAAGGACGAGGATGCTGAGACCTGAATGTTGGGAATGAGGAAATAATTTCAGCTGCACAACTATTCCCCTTAGACAAAGGAGAGAATAGCAATTTACCAGCTTAAAGGAAAAACATCAATGTGGTGGGATCATGTTGTACAAGTGAAAAATATAGATGAGAATAATGTTACTTGGGAAACATTTAAGGAATATTTTGGAAATAAATACTTAACCAAACACTACTTTGATAGGAAAATGAAAGAGTTCTTTGAACTCAAACTTGGAAGCATGACTATAGATGAGTATGAGAGAAGGTTTTTAGAATTACTGAAATATGTTCCCTTTATCAAATGTGAACAAGTGAAGATTCAAATATATTTAAGTGGATTTCCATCATTCATAAGTGATAAGCTACAATATGATGATACCAAGACATTGGAATAATCCATAAGAAGAGACAAATGTCTCTATGATCAACATAAAGGAATAACAACTTTTCATAAGTCTTGGGAGGACAAAAAGAAAAACAATATGGAGTAGAGGAAGAAGGGAAACCAACCCCCATTTTTTAGAAATGATACTCAAAGACAACCAATTTTCGAAGAGATTAGGATGGCTGAAACCGTGGAACAAAGACCAAGACAACAACTCATAAAGTGTTGGGGTTGTAATGGAGACCATATGTATAAAGAATTTCCTCTCAAAGATGAAAAAGAAAAGGTTTTCACAATGTACAACAAGCTGAAACAATAGAAGATGTGGGCAAGAACATACCCAAAATTTATGCAGCCCTGGATAATAAGCAAGATGAATTTCAGTCTCACATGATTGAGGTAAAAGGTAAAATCCACAACTAACTTATTTCTATTTTGATTGATTCATGAGCTAGTCATAGTTATCTAGATCCGAAAATGGCAGAAAGGTTCCATCTTCCAAGAAGAAAACTGGAAAAACCTTGGTTGTTACAGCTAGCTAACGGGACTAAAATGAAGATTAATGAAATGTTAAGGCATTCCCAATGGAAATTAATGGGGGTAGCACCAAAGTAGATTTTAATATCATACCTTTGGGATCTTATGACTATATCATTAGCATGGACTAGCTAGATACACACCATGTAGTTTTGGATTGTCACGAATTTTTTTTTGGTTGCTTAGATGAGGAAGGGAACTTAAGGAATGTACAACGAATCCTAATAGCTGTAACTATCAAAGAAGTCTCATCCTTACAACTAAATAAAAGTTTTAGAAAAGGTTGACAACTGTTTTCCACACATATGGAGGAAGCTCTTAAGGACAAGGTACCCAACATGGAGGACTATGAAGCTCTAGAGTAATTTGAAGATGTGTTTGAAGAAATTCTTGGATTACCACCCAAAAGGGATATTGATTTCTCAATTAAATTAATGCCTGGATCAACCCCTACATCCAAAGTTCCCTACATAATGAGCACACCCAAGTTGAAGGAATTACAAATGCAGTTAGAAGAACATTTGAAGAAGGGATATATACTCCCAAGTGTGTCACCTTGGGGTGCACCGATATTGTTTGTGAAAAATAAGGATGGATGTTATAGGAAAATCCCCCCGCGGACAAGTGAATATCCTCTTGGATTCTAGACCCCTAATACCAAGACAAAAAACATACAAATGGACACTAACATCCCTGTGAATTCAATTACCTAATCAGAAAGAGAAAGAGAAGGAAGAAAATGTGATGCACCTTATTCTGTAGTTCATCCTCGCTACCTCCGATCTAATATTGATCACCAAACTCTTCAGCACCACTCGATACCTGCAATTCAATGGAAAACAAAAGACAAAGAACCTCTACTCTACTCTACAAGATTAAACTAATCGAATTAATTTATCAACATTGACAATCATATGCAACAATACACAATCTTGAAGGGAATAGGCCAAGTAATATTAATGAGAACTTTAAAGAGATACTTACAATCTATAGATGAAGTTGCAGTAGCCTCTCCAAGTCCTCCTCGTCCATCCCTTGCATGATGCTCCCAAGATCATAAACAAAATCTTTCTCCTAAGATCATAAGTTTTATACCTCAAATCTTCCCCCATTCTCCATGGAAATCCTTCATTATATAGGATTTGGAAGCTTAACCACCATGGAGAGGATCACTTATCAAATCCACTAAAAATGGATCTCCAAGATATTTAGGGAGAAAATATCTCTTAAGGATTTTAGGGAGGAAATATCTCTCGAGGATTTTAAGAAGGAAATATTTCAACCATCCATGAGATCCTCAACCTCCCCTAAAAACTAGGAAGACAAATGTGAGGTGGATTCTCACACTAAATTAATTTCCTTTTCATGAATATTAATAATAATTCATGTGCACATAGTATTTTTACCTTCATATAATATATTTCTCCTCCACATTGAATAGGGATTGTGACATATGTTATTTCATGGTGTCAAGGTGTATGCGACACTTAGAAAGGTGCATATGAAACTTTTACGACACTTGCAACACTTAGGGTGAGGTACCTAGGTGTGGAAATTTGATGTGTAACAATATGCCCCATAAAGTGCGAGGTTAGAAGAGAAACTGATGGCCGAAACACTTTACAATTCTTCAATGAAAGAGCTTGGAGTTGGAGAACCTGGAAGAAGCTGCAAACAACCATCAAACAATATTAATATATGTTCCATTTTCGAGGCAGGAATACATATGCTCGAAATATGAGATGACTCAAAGCATGATAACCGACCAATACACTGTGGATCCATGAAAAATATTGACTAAGCATATGTCCACCAAAGATACAATGTGGATCCATACCTCCATGAAATGAACTGATCATAGCCACAAGAAATACACAGTAGAGCTACAAGATGATAAAACATAGCCACAGACCAATACAATGTGGATCTATGTGACAGTCTATATATCAACATGCTCAAATGATCTCCTTCGCAGCCGGGGAAAAGCAGGTAATAGATTGAATGCTCAACCTAGGGTTTTTGTCCCAATCCCAATGTGGTACGAATCTAGCCATGTGAATATATGTTTTGATGTCAAACATGGTAGAAACCACTTTATTACTGATCATTGAGGTAAACCGTTAACACGTGCGAGAGAAATCACTAGTGATGTCAATGAATCCCAAGGTACCCTAGTACATTCCAATGAATGTGAATAAATGAGATGACGTCGAACATTCGTGGAATCATCCGATTAGAGGTCAATGATGGAAACCTAATTTCGAAAGAGATGAGGCCTTCCATTGAGGCATGCAAGTCCCAAGGTACTAATTGGTTTCTAAGTCTAATTCCTGGATGATGTGTTGAAGTCGACAGGAAAATACTTGTCGAAGGAGGGCCTTGATGTATCCCCCATCATCGACACAAAATTGACATAGTAAAGTGATGTAAGATGGTGAATCGAATAAGTATGGACTGACACATGAAATGGAAACTGTCAATACTACAGATGGATGGCTTGAAGTGAAAATTTCACTTGAACATGATGAGGCACGACAACTAACTTGGCAACATTGATTTGACGAGTACCAAGAATGTAATGTGACAACAATAAGAGAACTCTTCGACTGGATGAAAAAGTATGAAGACACATATATTGGTATGACTCATAGACAAGCAAATTACCCAACTGTAAGACGAGACACAAACATGTTCCATGTTCAAGGGAGACAATAGCTGCCATAAAGGATTCTCAAAAACTTGACCCACTTCCTTCAATTTTTCTCCCACCCAGATAGATGAGTACCTCTTTTTAATTTTACAAGATCAAGGAGGGTAACACATGCTCGATATAAATCACCTTCAGTAAGTTACTCTTCCTTTGTTTAATGAACTGGAAGAAGTGAGGGTTCGTCCCCATATGGGCCCTTTAATGTGCAGTTTAGCGAGTCCAGAGAAGGAAAACTCGGTGGTTTTTCATGTTTAGAGAGTTTGAAAAGAACTTAAAGGCGACTCCGAGGTTGTCCTTTTTTGTAATTTTAGTCTCGTGAGGATGAAAAAGAGATAAAATACCACTCGAAAGGCACCCTTTCAAACCTTTTAACGAGTGTGAAAGGAAGAAAGATCACTCAACAATATTTTCATGTTTAGAGAGTGTTATCGCACAATTTGTACTTTGATAGAATTGAAGGTAATGGAGAGAAAATTGGCGTAACAGGAGACTATCCTATCACTGTTACCTCACTAGGATGTCCCTTTCTATTTAGGGTGGTAGGCCCAGGGGAGACGTCCCTGGTGACCTGGGGGTTTTGAGAAGGCAAAGGAAAAAAATCTAGGTAAAGGTCCCCTCTCACAAGTCACCACCCATCAAAAATTCCGTTTTAAATAACCAATGAAGAGATAACATACAAGAAGTGTACCTGCCCGAAACAAAGCAACAAGAAAACTATATATTTGCAAGAGCACTTGCTCGTTAGCACTTCATAAAACCATTGAGTTTCTTAAATAAAGAAATTTGATGAATATGATGAAGTAAACAAAAATCTTATAACATCAATGTTTATAGATAAATACTTCACATAAACTGTGTTGAAACTAGCTTCAAAATGATTGAAAACCATTTACCATTGAAGTCATAACATTAGCATTTGACAGAAGCACATAAGACAAAGTATAATTCATCCTTTACAATTGCTTTATGAGCTTTTAATGCTGCATTTAGTGGTTGTAACTTACTTTAGTAACAACAACAAGTAGGTCAATAGATCAAGCTATTCTAGTGTTAGAAAGTGTTAGTAGGTTGTTCAAAGAATATGTTTTCAAGGTTGTGTTGATCGATTACTCAATGGAGGCCTTAGACTAGTGCCTTCTTAGGTAAAATGGAGTCAATAAAGTGGCAACAAATGTTGAATAAAAAGATGATAATAGGATAGCCAAAGACAAGATGGGTTGATGAATGAAGTGTTGGTAAGCCAATGTTTCAACCACCAAACCCTAGGGGAAAACGACTACTAAGGTGTAGGTAACCCTAGTCCTTAGTAGATTTTACTCCCTCTTTAAATCAAATATGAAGCTAGTGACAACTAATATGAAGCAACAAGTGCTAGGGTGTTGCAATGGCAAGGCCCTTAGCAATGGCTTCAAGAAAAAATGACTCCTTGGCACAATTTAGTAGGTGGATAGCAATTGAGATAAGGACAATAACATGTGCTTAATATCCTAGGGTTTTAAGCTAGCAATTTAATAATCTTAGTAAAATGAAAAGTAAAGATACCATAACCATTCAAAGTAAATAAGAATTGCAGAATTTTACTTACATTCACCAAGAGTAATCTAACACATGCCCTAGTTGTAGACTTTCCACCAAGAAAATGAACAAAAGCACCAATACTATCCTTCCTCCAACAAGTGCGCACTAAATTTCAGTCACACAACCCTAAGTAGGGTGAAAATTTCAAACCTCAGAAGTGTGAGTGAAATATGATGGAAAATAAGAGGTAATTTCCCCTTATTTATACAATACTAAAGACCAAAATTAGGTCAAAGATACCGACATGTCTAGTTACAAATAATATCCAGTTTTTACATTGAATGTCGTAGTTAAACCCTAAAAAATGTTGTAAAGGTGATGTCATGCCCTTTTAGGGTGACGTTAGGCCGTGTTTGAGCAACATTGGCCTCCTGGAGCAAAATGTTAGGCCTCCTTGGGCCTTAGGAACTTGCCACACGTGACACTTGGCACACAACTGCCTCTAAAACATCCCAAAACACTGGGTGACGTCATGGGTGACCTGAGTGGTGTCATGGGCCTTCCAAGGCCTACATCATGGTGGAAAGGGAACAACCCCCCTTGGTCCAGACTTGCTAGGCTGTCCCTGGTGAAACATCCTCCTCTCTCTTTGGTGCAATCCTCTGATCTGCCTTTGCCCCCTATTGGGGTCTCAACATCCATTTGGTGGGATTTTATCCCCATGGAGGTCCGAACTAATCATAGACCCATGTGTACCTATCCATCAGGTGTAGCCCTTTAACATCAACAGATACACCTCCATGGGCTCATAAGTCATAGGGATCATAGAAATATCAATCACATCTAATCATCAAGTTATTAAACATGTGCATAAAACCCCCTTTACTTGGACAAGTGCTCAAAGGAATTATACTAACCTGCAAACCAAGTTTGGAGGGGATGCTAGGATGTCCTATTGATATAATGCTCATTGGATGTGGGATGTTTTCGGGAGAAGTCAAATCTAGGCCATGTGAGTGGATGAGGCGGTAAGGGATATCTGGGCAATGGGTGTAGTGATAGCAGGGAAATGCATGGCTTACCTGTGGGTGCCTCTGAAGAGGGTGAGTTGCACCTTGTCATGGATGAAAATGTTTCCAAGCCCATTCATGCCTTTTGTCTTTTATTCTTTTTTATTTTTCTTTCAAGAGGCTATTTAGGGGACACTGCCTTGGCGTGGTGACCAATGGTGGCAATGTTACCCACAAGCATTTCACAGAAATGAGAAGGCTGGCTCGTGATGAGACCCCATTTGTCTTGGCTATGCCACTAAGAGCCACTACCCTGGCGTGGTGACTAGCTGTTGGTAGTTTCATACCACTACATTCCCATGGACCTAATAGGATGGCTTGTTATGAGACCCCCTATCCTCTAACTAGGTCTTGTTTTGTTATTTTTATGGGTCCCTCTGTTTCTCGCTGAGGAACGTTTTATTTCTTTCTCAGGGATCCCTGGGCGAAGCATCTCAAGGTTTCATCCTTTGGATTTTATCTTTTTCCAGCTACTTTTACTCTCTGGGCCTTTAGTCCCTTCTTCCCACAAGGTAAGGTACAACCCTTAGATATTTTGCCAACCCAATGCCCATACCAATGTAATGGGATGGATGAGCGGGAAAAAAATGGAAAGTGCTAATTATGGTGGGAGAAGATGAAGGTCTTTCATGAATCCCCCCAGTGGCAACTCAAACCCTATGGGAACCAACTTACTAGGGAATCTTGTGATTCCCGACAGGTATGGTCAAGTGGAAAAACATCAAGTCCAAGCACACATTCGAATAAAAAAGAATTAAATGCACATATTTAGGGGTTTTGAGGATCAGAGTGACACATACCATGATACCTGGAATCATTACCTCATGGAGAAAGATCCATCTCTGCTATAGGACTAGGCCAAGGTGATGGATGCTGCTACTGCTGACAAAGTGGAGGCGCTGAAGAATGAAGGTATGGGCCCTCCAGGACCATGCTCAAGTCGATCTAGCTCTCGATACTCCATGTCTTGGACTTGTGGGCATCGAAACATAATCTCCTTAGTTATCCCTAGGTTAGGGGATAATATCTAGCTCCAACTTGAGGACATGTGCTCACCGTAGAGCGCATGAGAACCTCAACATCTCTGGCATAACTTGTGACCTGCTTGATCTCAACATAAGATTGTTAGCAATCATTTGGGGTGGTGATATCACCCCTAGCTCATATACATATAATAAAATGAAATCAAGCATATATATAGATGGAAATACAAACTACTCTAGCATGAAATGCAAATGGTATATACAATGAATGAAAATGCCTACTTACCTGCAGTTATCTATGAAGTCAAGTCTCGGCCCCTTTATGGGGTTTGAGGAGGTGCCCACTAACTGGTAATGGATGCCTTCTTCCTTCCAATGTAGAGAAATAGTAGGCATCATTGACTGAATTCCTTCCAACTCTGAAGGGTCCAAACCAAAACTATGCATTTCCCTTGACATTAGTAGGATCTCTCTTCTTCGTGTCCCACATACATACTATGTCTCCCTCTTTGTATTCTTTGGTTTTGAATTTGGTTGTTTCTTGAACAACCTTGGTGTACTGTGTAGAGGGATGAGGGTGGGATTCTGCTGTGAAAACCTCTTGTTGGGATGGCTAAATCAATACACTGTCTTCCCCTTTCTTTAATAACTTGACAACCACAACTTCCTTGTCCTTATACTTGTCCAGGAGTTGCTGGTAATATTCTCTTTTTGTCCATTATATCTGATCAAAGTCTTCCTCCATTGAAAAAGGCATATCATTAGGAGAAAATTCAGGAAGACTTTCCATGATTTGCTCATGTGCCTCGT
>ML784543.1:301079-317253 GCA_009831015.1 Picea engelmannii | reverse complement strand
AGACACTTAAAACAATACAATATTAAATATAGACATTTTATTTACAACAAACAAATTTAGTTTAAGTTCTAGGACCTTTGTGTAGGGTTGGAGAGTAAATTCTTCAAGGCCACATAACCGAACTAGGAATTGAATAAAGAGTGACAAATCCATTAATATCAAGGATCCCTTTCCAGGAAATAACATCTAACATGTGTTTCAAACAATATGGCCAAGATGAGTAAGTAGAGAATATTATCCCATCTCTGCTTATTTGGTAGGCTATTGTGTGTACGATGGTTTTGGATTGAAGTGGCAAATCCTTGGGGTGACACCACTTTTCTATAGAGCTTCAAGTTGAGGAGTTTGTCCTTTATTCCTTTCCCATATGCATAGACTTAACTCATAATTATTCACCCTAGTTCCTAATTGTAAAGTGATAGACTTAGTATCTTTTCTTAGGGTATCTCGTGGGCGACTACAAGTGGGAAGTGCTTGTGGTCCCTAAGGTAGATGCATAATCTCTGTTTTAGCTCCCTTGGAGGGTGACCATCTTCATGAGGGTACTTAAAACTTTGGTGATTATTGCTTGAAGGTTATTTGTGTCTCACACCTTCTCTAATTGGTCTTAGGCCTTGATAATTACATGATAGTTTTCATAAGGCCCTTTTGATTGTAAGTTGCTTGTTTGTTGGAGCTTGTAGATTCTTAGGGTGTGCTCTATGTTGAGTTGTGACTAGTTGGACTTATATTTTTTTTTATTTCATTGAAACACATATTTCACCATGGCTGACTAGACTCCTCATTTCTCTCATAGGTAGTGAGGGTTTCCTCACAAGATAAAATAATCATGGACCATTAGGTGGTGACTTTCCACACTGGATGACACACACACATAGTTGTAGGGGCTCACACTTTAGATTCAAAAGAGGTTGAATGTGTAGATATTGAATTCATCAATGAAAAATCTCCCACTTAATTTCAATCCCCTTTGATATATCCTTCATACCCTTTTCTCATTAAGGTGGGTGAATCACCTTTGCATAATCCTTTTTCCTTTTGAGCAGTCAATATACAATGTTAGACATTAATGGGTCATCTAGTGTAAGGATGCATGCTCCCTATACCTAAAACATGGAGGATTCATTGTTGGTACCTACATACTACCTATTAATGGGATAGACAATCCCACTTCTATATCGTAGACATTGAGTGCCATTAGTTAGGGAACTTAGTTGCTCATTACACTTGTTCCTCCCATAAGTATGCCTATTTTTAGCATGCCCATTGTGTCCACATAGTTTCCTACATCCATATACATTTTGTTAAGGGGGAAACACATTGGTTACAACATTGGTAGCGGGTTTCCACTTGTCTTTAGTATACCCATAGGTAGCTCAACAACCCCTAACACAATTTTTTCTTTTGGTTGGAATGTTCAACATGGGGTTGGCCCCACAACAAGTGATACTCTTGTCTAGGGGGGAATTAATGGCCCTATTGGTATCATGGTAATGGGATATATGACTTCCATCAATCCAGAAGGCCAATAATTTATACACCATAATATTTTTTCCAACACTTGGTTTCCATTCTTGGCTACCTTTAACTTAATAAATTTATCTTGATTGATGGGTGATATAGAGAAGATCCTTCTACCCATGTCATGGTGTTCCACCTTTTGTGTTCATCCAAATCCCTAGTGGACGATTGTGTGAGATTGCATATTTTCCAATGCACCCTAACCGATAGTTTCACTAAGTAGTACATTGAGTTTCCAAGTGCTTCATTTCATGATTTTTCATCTTTAGCAATGGCCTTCTTGACCCATTTTAAACTTCCTATCCATTATTAAACTAGAACAAAGATATTGACTTCCTTGCGACATAGCACCACCACTCATAGCTCTTATCATATCCATGAATGGAGATGGTGGTGTAGGCTCATTAGAGATGAAATTATGGACCAATTTCCAGTAGATTGGTTTGTTAAGTATTTGTTTCCCAATATCTCCAAGGATTCCATAATGTTAGGATCCCTAACTGAATATAAAGTTAAATTATGTTCTTAGCAACTAGATTATATCTTGTCACATTGTATGAGATGATACCTCATGCTCCTCAGTTGTCAACAAATCATCCTAAACCTACCCCGGGACCACATGTTGATGGTGTGATTGGCTCCATTTCCAGTGTTTCCACTGTTTAGTTAGTGGGATAGATGTACTAGATGATTATCTCTCATAATCTACCTATGACTATGTGAACATTACAAAATTCCTTGGTCCCTATCCAAACCTATAATGTTCAATGACTTAGTCCAATCAATGAATTCAAAGAACAACCAACTACTTGGAGGAAAGAAGAAAAAATATACTTATGGGAAAGGGACCGAACTTCATACTAATGTTGGTGAGGGAGGCACTAATGAGAAAAAGAAAATGAAATTTCCTTTTAAGATTGCATTGGAGATCATCATAATCATAAGTGTCCTCAGACGGATGAGATTCATCAATACTTATCCTAGGGAAAATTCTAGTAGTGATATATCATCTTAATGATTCATTCCCCCCTACAACACTAGTAAATGGCTGCAATGAACCTTGCACCAGTTTTGTAAGGGAGAACATAAGGAAATCCTTTTCAAAAAGGAAATACCATGAATGATAACATTTACATGTGTGAACAAGATGTTCATAAACATATGAGTGCTCATAATTATGATATAATTGAGAGTGGTTCTACTGATAAGGATCCATCTTCATCCCAACCATGTGGCTCTCTGTAGACAAAGAATCCATTCAATGATATGGTGGTTCATCCCCCCAAAGGTGTCTTATGAAGGTTTACACACAACCTAAATTCCTAAGCCACTCACAATTACAGTTTTGTTGAGGATTTGGCTCAAGCACCATGTCCTATGTTTTCCCTTGAGGTCCTTCATAGTTTCCCCATGAAACACAAAGCATAGTTGACCACAATTAGTAGAGTTGATATCTTAGACACTTGTATCATTACATTTTCCCTTGACTAGAGTTGGATTAAGCTTCCCCACTAGATTTATTTCTAAATCCAAGTATATTCACATGGGACACACATATTTAGATGCATTGTTGATGAAGGAACCTATTCCTACATGATGTCATGGTCTTGCTAGAAATATGTGGGTTTTAAAGAGATTGTTCCAACGTCTAACATGTTGAAATCATTTAATGGTCATGCTTTTGATCCCATGGAATCATCACCTCCTTTCTTTTAACATTAGGTGGAAACATTGTTTCAATTGAGGTTGAAGTAGTTGACACTCCTTTAGACTATAATATTTTGTTAGGGCATAGTTGGTTTTATGTGATGATGGAATTCGTGTCTTCAATATTTCAATTCCTCTACTTTCATCATCAAGGTAAAGTGGTTACCATAGATCAACTAAAATACTTTACACCTAATTCATGAGCTAATGCTAGTATGAATGTTCCATTTGTTGGCAATTCCAAGGGTGCTTTCAACAATATTGATGTTCGGTTGTTTAAATATTCATCTTTGATGGACATATTCACCCTCCCTCCATTAGTTAGTTTTTTTAACTAGTCTCTTATCCATATAATTTTATTGGGTACTATTGAATCACAAGGTTTATCCTCAGTGTCTATTTATTTTGTGGATAGTATGCTTCAACACTTGATTCCTTCTCACATATTTTCTTTCAATCAGGACCCTTGGGCAGTTCCTCTTCTATATGAAATTGAGTCATTGTGATTGATTATTCCATTGAGTGAAATTGATATTTCCTACCAAGATATCCAATTGGTCGTAACAAAAGATGATCAGAATTTCCATATTTATATGGAATTGATCAGTTCACTTCATTTGTTTGGGTCATCAACCCTCATAGTTCACATGATTTCTTATATGTCGAGATGCCTTTAGATGAGGATATCCTTGAATCCGTGATCAAAACTGAAATACCATGGGAATATATGCATTATAGATATTTTTTCCTCCCTAAATTGGAGAAGTTAGAGGTTGGCACGCAAATCCTAGCTTCATCTAGTGATATCGAGTGGTACCAATGCCCCATCCTAACACATGATGTGTATGCAAAAGGTAATTTGATAAATATTTTGAAAATTATTCCCATCAATATATTACTAAAACCAGGTGTCATCGAAAACATATTGATTGGTCTAGAATGTTCTCTTGATGAAATTGAACTTTATACTACCCTATATAAGGAGTTTCACAATGTTTTTGCTTATACATATGAGGAGATTCCAGGCATTGATCCTCAAATTATTGAACATGAAATAAAAACATATGATGGTGATAAGAATATTTGATACAAGCTACACTTGATTAATCGAAAGAAGGAAACTGATATTAAGGTAGAGGTTGAAACGTTGCTTCCTGCTGGTTTGTTTTATCTGATTCCTTCAACTGAATGGGTTTCTAATCCTATTCTGATTTCCAAGAAACAAGGTACCATTTGATTCTATATTAATTTTAGAGATCTTAACAAGGCATGTTCCAAGGATAATTATCCTACCCCATTCATTGATTAGATAATTGATGAATGTGCCGAAAATGAAATTGTTTGCTTCATGGATGGTTTCTCTGGCTATAATTCGATTCAAATAAAAAAGGAAGACTCACATAAAACTATGTTTATCTGTCCTTGGGGTAAATTTTCCTATCATAAGATGTCATTTGGTCTTAAAAATGTTGGTACTACATTCCAAAGGCCTATTTCATATGCTATTCATGACATCAAGGATGTTTTTGAATAAAATTTAGATGATTTAGCCACTTGGCCCCATAGTTGTGTTGATCATTCATCTCATATTCATATCATATTAACCATATGTTGATATTATAACATTCATTTGAATATTCATAAGTGCATATATATTTTCTCTGATGTCTAACAAATTGCTTGGTTTCATTGTGTCCAAGTTTCGAATCATGATTGATCCTTTCAAGGTTGAGATGATAGTTCAATTTCCCCCCTGCATACTATTGGACAACTTCAAAGTTTACAAGGGAAGGAAAATTTTCTACGTCGATTCATCGAAAAAAATTATGTAGATATTGTGAAAGGGTCCATGCACCTTTTGAATAAAGGTGTTCCTTATATATGGGGTGACAAAGAACAATACTCTTTCGAAGATTTGAAGAAAGACTTGATGTCATCCCCATTACTAAGTCCACTGGACTCAATACAAAAAAATTTCTTTATCTAGCCACATATAAGTCCACCATTTGTATGGTGCTTTTCCAAGAGGAAATTTTGCAAGTAAAACATGTGATTTATTACCTTAGTAAGAATTTTGTTGGCCCTTAATTGTGTTATTTGTATGTCAAGAATTTATCTTTGGAAGTAGTTCACGCTATCTAGTGTCTCAGGCATTATATTTTTATTTTCAAAACTATTGTTTTAGCATACCCCAACCCAATGCAACACATTTTGACACGTCATATCATTGGGGGGGAATATTCTAAATGGATATTCATCTTACATGAGTTTGATTTGGAGTTTTCCACTTTTAAATCCAATAAGTCTTTAACTTTATAGAATTTTATGTATAAGCTATAAGCTTCCTAAAGACAATGAAGAATGTTCAACGAGTCTTTTTTGGACAAGAGTTTGTTTCTAATTGTTTGTTATTATCCTTGGTATGGAGGTATCTTCATATATCTTCAAACCTAGTGGTCCAACCCTCAATTATCTAAACATGAATGTTGGTGTATTCACCATCAAGCCAAGATTTATCTCATTGTTGGAGATACCCAATACCCTATATCATAATGGTGTGGAATTAGTTTTGTGTTGGTGTTTAATCAATGAATAAACTGAGAGGGTCTTGAATGATTTCCATGCCAAAGCATGGGGACGTCATCTTTCTGGAATAGATGATCCAGGAGGATCTGGGAATGCTCACATAGGTCCAGGAAGATCCATAACATCCACAGAGGTCAAGAATGGCTAAAAAATGCTCAAAATTCAAATGCTTCAAATTATCCCGAAAATTCCATCATTGTGTATATAGCTCGACTATAGATTTCCAATGACATAAATTTCTCCTCAAATAGAGTTCGTATGAAAAAGTTATGAGTGATCAAAGTTCAAGTACACGGGCAAAATGTTAAAATTCAAAGGTCAAATGATGACATCATCATGGTACAAGGTGACATCAACAAGGTGACACGTGGCACTGTATAGGTGACATGGCAGGGTTTGTTGGCAGCTAATTGGGAAACTCCGTACATCCAAGTGGACGAGTCATATTACAACACGTGGCAAGGGATGGCCAATGAGAGTTTTCCACGTGGAAACCTCCCATTGGCCTATAATGGATAATGTATATTAAAATTTTGTATGGAGTTGACGAAGATCGAACCCACGACCTCCATAACCTCATGCAAGCGCCTTACCAATGTGCCCCATCATGATTATTAATAGATATATGACAATTAATATATTTAAATTTACACTAAATTTCATTTGGGAAGCTAAAGGGACGAGGGATTAAGCCCTCAACCCTTATCTCTTGGTTTGTTGCAATACATATAACCATAGCGATATTCACGTGGAGGTTGGTAACATTATATGTTAACTATAACATATATTTTCAAACCATATTCCATATATATGTTGGTTGTAACACAAACTGATTATATAGTATGATCAGTGGGGCTTGAACCCCAAACCTACTATATATAATACCAAGTTTTAACCAATTTGCCTATGATACATATTTGGTTATGAAACCAACCAAGTTATATTTAGATGTCTGCCACGATTTTTGGAATTTGGTTGAGGGGCATGCCTTATTTAATGATGCACAATCTAAGGCAATGGACACACATTTTTATGCATATTTTAGTCTCGTGATGCATGCCGAGGGTACAAGGAATTTGAGGCTACACCATAAATCATGCCAAATGGTAACTTGACGGAATTTCAAGATTTTTATATCAATTTTTCATGATTTTTCACCAGGAATCCAACGATGCACTTTGTTTCTGCATTTTAACAACATGTAAAAAGGTCATTGTAAAATGCAATCATTTGAGCATTAATAAAAAAATGTCTCTATTGGAAGCAGACCATGAGAGGTAGCCCAAATTGGGTGAACTCCTTTTTTCCAACTTGTGTATGTGATTGTATTATTGTTGTTCATTTCAAGTTCAATTATTTGCAAGACATTTATCATTAAAGTGAATTTTGTTAGATAAGTTCTTCACATGTAATTTGCAAAACAATCAAGCGATCATGTTATTTCTAGGATCAAGTAGATGTTTATGTGTATTTAAAATTATCAACATCTAAGGATTTTTTGGATCAAGTTGGTATCAGAGTTGGTTTGACAAGTATTTTGCAAGTGAATGCTTACAAGAGACAAAATCAAACTTGGTAAAGGAAAACTTGCAAGTTTTAAGTCCAAAATTGGAAGGAGACGTCGACGACATAAGATGGCTTCGGAAAAAGGAGAAGAAGAAGATCAACCCATGATTCATGAAGAGATCAAAGATACACTTCAATCATTGAAAGAAACAATAGATGATTTAAAATGAAGAATTCAAAATCCTGCAAGTACATAATCTTCGATAAAAGGAGAAGGAGGAGGTGAAGGTAATGGACCTTCAGAGCCCCCTTCCCCTTCCTCCTCATCATCATCAATTTCCTCTAAAGAAAGTAAACATTATTCTCTTCAAAATAATTCCTCTAATAAGTCTAAACATAATATTCCATTACTAAAATTGGATGTTAAGTTTGAGTTGTCGACCTATGATGGAGAATTGAATGCCAAAAAATTGGACAATTGGATCAAGAAAATAGAGGTATATTGTAATGTTCAAAGGATTATGGATGAGGCTGCAAAGACACAATTAGCTTCTCTTCGACTAAGTGGCACTGCCTTAATATGGTGGGAGAGTAATATGCAAGTTGATCTTGTTGAAAAGGGTAAATTAATCTCTTCCTGGGATAATTTTACTAAGGCAATAAGGAAACAATTCTATCCATTGGCACATACACAAATGACAATGATTAAGTGTAAGCATATAAGATAGGGTAAAGACTATAATATTCAATCAGATACACATAAATTAAAAAATAAGGCATTATCCCTAGGAATTTTGTTGTATACTCATGAAACTCTTCTGAAGTATATTGGTGGCATGCACTCATATATTCATCACACTATTATAATGTTTATCCCTACTAAAATTGATAAGGTATCAATACAAGTTACACATCTAGAGGCTAGTAAGGGTAAGAATGCGAGTGAATATAAGAATCCATTTAAGTTTGAGAAGAAACTGAAAGATAAATGGAAGAGTAAGAAACCAATGACAATGAAGAAATCTAAGGGAAGACCTACATGTTCGCACTGTAAGAAAAAGGGACATGAGGAATCACAGTGTTGGAAGTTTCATCTAGAATTATGACCAAAGAAATTCAAGGATAAAGGGAAGAAGAAGACGGTTGCATAAACTCATTAGGATTTAGGGTCATATTCTGGAGATGAATCCAAGATCATGTCCATAGGAAGAAAATATATATTAGCTATTAATTCAAATTCTTTAGTTCAATCTGACAAGATGGAAAGTGATATTGATCAAAAGAAAATGAGCAAGTTTTTCCATGTGAGAGTTATAGTTAAGAATACAAAGGTACATACTTTATTTGACAGTGGATATTAAGTTCATATAATATATGAAGTAATTGTTAATAAGTTGGGATTGAAGACGACACCTCAAAAAAATCCATATCCATTAGGTTTGGTGTGTGACGATGCTAAGTTGCAGGTAACAAATCAGTGTAAGATCAGGTTTGTAATTACAACTAAGTTCTTTGACGAGGTCAAGTTAGATGTTGCGCCTCTTGACATTTGCAACATTGTCTTGGGTATTCCATATCTATTTGATAGGAAGGTTGTGTTCTATCGAGAAGAGAATAAATATCATATTTTCAAGGATGGGGTTGAATATATTGTCAAAGTTCATCACATCAAAACTAATGTTTCTTTAGTGAGCACAAGGAAAATGACGAGACTCGTGAGAACAAGTAAATATTTTTTTCTCATTATAGTGAAACAAAAAGAAGAATATGTAATACATGCTTTAGCAGGTTGTGATCCAAATCATAAACAAGAATTGATCAACATCAATCATATATAATTATGATTAGTTGTTTCGGGAACCTATAGATTTTCCTCCTAAAAGAGAGGTTGAACATGAAATATATTTGCAACAAGATGCTCCTCTTTAGAACATTGGAATGTATAAGTCATCAATGATTGAGAATGCCAAAATCAAGAAGCAAGTTTAGGAGTTTCTCGATAAAGGAATCATCATATCAAGCTCCTCTCCATGTGGTTCTCCTATTGTATTAGTTCCAAAGAAAGATGACACATGGAGGATGTGTATTGATTTTTGATCCCTGAATAAGATTACAGTAAAAACCTGTTATCCTCTTCCCAAAATAGATGATCTAATAGATCAGTTAAATAATGTTGTGTATTTCACTAAGTTGGACTTGAGAAGTGGTTACCATTAGATTAGAATTGCACAAGTTGACATATGGAAGACTACTTTCAATACCAAGCAAGACTTGTTCGAATGGCTGGTTATTCCATTTGGGTTATGTAATGCATCGATAACATTTATGAGAGTGATGAATGATGTGTTCAGACCCTATATAGATTATTTTTTATTGTCTATCTAGATGATATATTAATCTTTAGTTGAAGATGGGAGGATCATATAAAGCATGTCAAGACAATATTTGAACTCTTGAAGAAGGAGAAGTTTCATATCAAATGATCTAAGTGTGAATTTGGAAAAACTTCTCTGGTATATTTGGGTTTCATTGTAGGAAATGGTCAGTTAAAGATAGATCTTGCAAAGGTAGAAGTAATTGTGAAATTCCCCAAGCCAACTACTTCCACCGAAGTCAAGAGCTTCTTAGGAGCGATACAGTACTGGAGGAAATTCATTGCTAATTTCTCATACATAGCAACACTTCTACATGCATTAACAAGTGTTAAACAAGGTATTTCAATGGGGAGGCAAGAAACATAAATCCTTTGAGACATTGAAGGAAAAGATAAGAAAAACACTAGTTTTTGAATTTCCAGATCTACAACAACCATTTGAGATTCAAACTGATGCAAGCGGACATTCCATGGGCATAGTCTTGATGCAGCAAGGTAAACATATATGTTATCATTCTGAGACTTTCACTCAAGATGTGATTAACTATCCAACATATGATAAGGAGTTGTATGCATTGGTATAAAGTGTAAGGGAATTGAATCATTACGTAATGGGAAAGGAGATGATAATTCATACAAATCATCAACCGTTATAGTGTTTGCATTCATAGACCAAGCTACATCAGTCATGACACTTCGGTTGGATGGGTTTTCTACAACAATTTCTTGTAATCAAGTATAAGAAGGGTATTCATAATAAGGTTACAGATATGTTGTCAAGACCAATAATTAATGCATCCACAATACTTAGGTATAATCCTTTAGCACATGAAATTTATGCATAACAATATGCTAGGGATGATGATTTTAAAGATATATACAATGCATTAACTCGCAGTAATCAACAACCAAATTATTATATGCATGGCAGTTTATTATATTATCTTGGAAGATTATGTATACAAAGAGATGTAAGAGTAATTGTAATGAGAGAAGCTCATACATCTCTCATCTCTGGTCATTTTAGGGTTGGTAAGACAATTGCACAATTATAGAGGTATTGTTATTGGCCTCGGATGAACTAAAAAATTTCCAAGTATATAAAAGGGTGTGTCATGTGTGCTATAAGTAAGCCACACAACCAAAATCTAGGGTTACATACACCACTTCTAGTACATTCATAGCCATGTGAAAGTATCCCCATGGACTTTGTAGGGGGTTTTTCGATGTCCAAGATAGGTCGTGATTATCTATATGTTGTGGTGGACATATTCAACAAGATGTGTATTCTAATTCTATGAAAGAAACATGTCACAACTGAACAGACAACAAAAATGTTCTTCGCTAATGTATGGGTTCATTCTAGACTTCGTACATCTATAATATCAGATCGAGACTCTTGGTTTTGGGGAAAGGTTTGGTCTCATTTAAGGGAGCTAATGGACACTAAGTTGAAAAAGAGCATGACTTTTCATCCCTAGATAGATGGACAGACAAAGGAGGTGAACATAACAGTAGTACATCTACTCATGCATCAAGCATCATAAATTATGGGATGAACAGTTTCCTTATATTCAACATGCCTATAATCATGACATGCATTCATCTACTCAGAAAACTCCTTTTGAAGTATGTTTTGGGTAGTTTCTTAAATCACCTATGGAATTGTTTTTTGGAGAAGTAGGTAAAAAAGACAGACAAGATGATACAGATAAAGATAAAAGGTTCATTCAAAGGATTCAACAAGTACATCAAGAAATACAGGAACAATTGGAGAAGAGATAAGCCAAGTATAAGCAAAGTCATGACAAACATCAGGTTGATCATCAGTTCGAAGTCGATGATCAAGTATGGTTACATATCAACAAAGATAGAATGAAAGGTGAAGGTAAAAATATAAGGCCAATCTGATATAGTCCATTCAAGGTCTTGGAGAAGATTGGTACTAGTGCCTTTCATTTAGATCTACCATCCTACATGCAAATGTATTCAGTGGTAAATGTTGAGAATTTGAAGCTTTATGAGCCTCCTATGATTATGGATGAAGATGAAAGTATTCAGGTTACAATAGTTGATGATTTTGCTCCAAAATATTTGGATGAGCTATAGGAAGATGTAATTCTCAACAAAAGGATCAAAACATCACAGTGAGGTGATGTGGAATATCTTCGAGTTGGTATTAAAGGGGTAAAACCAAGTAAAACCTAATGGATGGAGATCGGAAGGGTGAGGGAACTCTACCCTCATTTAGTTGTTGAGTAATTGATACTTTTTGTGGTCCAAAAGTCTTCCAATGGGGAGGAATGATCTAGGAAGATCCGAGAATGCTCACAAAGGTCCAGGAAGATCTGAAATATCCACAGAGATATAGAATGGTTCTGAAATGCTCAAAATTCAAATGATTCAAATCATCTTGAAAACACCATCGTTGTGTAGAGCTTAAAGATAACTTTCCAATGGTGCAAATTTATCCTCAAATAGAGTTCATATGCAAAATTTATGAGCATTAAAATTTCAAGTACATGGGAAAAAAATTCAAAAAAGAAAGCTCAAATGATTATGTCAACATGGTACAGGGTGACGTTAGCAAGGTGACATGTGGCACCATACAAGTGACATGGAAGGGTTCATTAGAAGCTAGCTGGGAAAGTCTGTACATCCAAGTGGATGAGTCATATTACAACACGTGGAAAGGGATGGCCAATGAGAGGCTTCCATATGGAAACCTCCCATTGGCCAATAATGGCTAATGTATATTAAAATTTTGTATGGAGCCAACGGTGGTCAAACCCGTGACCTCCATAACCTCACACAAGTGCCTTACCAATGTGTCATATCATGAGTCTTAACAGATATATGGAAATTAATATATTTAAATTTACACTAAAGTTCATTTGGGTAGCTAAAGGGTTGAGGGTCTAAGCCCTCAACCCTTAGCCCTTGGTTCGTTGCAATACATATCACCATAGTGATATTCGGATGGAGTTTTGTAATGTTATATGTTAATTCTATCATATAGTTTAAAACCATATTCCATATATCCATCAATTGTAACAACAAAATGATTATATAGTATGGTCGGTGGGGATTGAACCCCCAACCTACTATATATAATACCAAGCTTTAACCAATTCTCCTATGATGCAGATTTGGTTATGAAACCAACCAAGTTATATTTATATGCCTACCACTATTTTTGGAATTTGGTTGAGGGGTGAACCCTATTTAATGGCACATAACCCAAGAAAATGGACACACATTTTTATGCATAGTTTAGTCTCATGATTTGTGTCGAGGGTACAAGGCATTTGAGGCTACACCGTAAACCATGCCAAATGGTACCTTGACAGAATTTCAAGATTTTTATATCAATTTTGCACATTGTTTTTCCAAGAATCCAATGGTGCACTCCATTTCTTCATTTGAGAAACATGTAAAAAGTTTATTGTAAAATGAAATCATTTGAGCATTAATAAAAAAGGTCTTTATTGGAAGCGGACCTGGCAAGGTAGACCAAATTGGGTGAACTCCATTTTTCCAACTTGTGTATGTGATTATAGTATTATTCATTTCAAGTTCAATTATTTGCAAGTCATTTATCATTAAAGTGGCTTTGGTTAGATAAGATCTTCACATGTAATTCGCAAAACAGTCAAACAAACATTCTATTTTGAAGATCAAGTAGATGTTTATGTGTATTTTAAATTATCAACATATAAGGATTTTTTGGATCAATAGCCATAGCCCAAAATGTTTTATGTGCATGATAATTTTTTCCTTCCATCTTTAAAGATTACATTAATGTAGTCTAGAAGTTTCACCCTTGTCAAGTATTTACTTAGAAAATGTATGTTCATCCTACTCCATTACATCCTATGGTTACCATTGTCCCTTCACAAAGTGGGGGATTGAATTTATGACATGTAAGTTTTTGACTATTTCACAAAGTGGGCTGAAGTTATTCCTACTTCCAATGATGGCATCACAATGGTGTTTTTCATATTCAACCATATTATCACTAGGTTTGGTGTTCCCAAAAAAATCGTAACCAATCATGGATTGCATTTTTAGAATAAAATGATGTCCAAGTTAGTGGCCAAGTTGGGTTTCTAGCATGAAAAATCATATCCTTATTCTCTATAATCTAATGTTCAAGTATAAGTCATCAATCGAGTTTCAAGACTATGATGCAAAGGAATGTGGGAAAGCATAATACCAAAAGGTACCTGCTACTTTTCTCAGTATTATGGGCCTACTAAACCTCAGTTAAAACTTCATCATTTTTCCACCTTTACAACTCGTTCATGGAGTGGAGGTAGTTTTGTGGATTAAATGCGAAATACCTTCATTGAAACTAGTGGTATAACTCTTTCCTAATACCTCTATGGAGGAAGAACATATTGTTTATTTGGCCCATCTTGATGAGCATCATTGAGAAGTTGCATTGGATAATGAGACTTATAAGAATTTATTAAAGATCGACATGATAAAAATGATCAACCTCTCATCTTTTCTTAAGGATACCTAGTTTTGGTTTATGATAAGGATCATGACAAGTTATGGGGAGTAAAGTTTGAACCTCTTTGGCATGGTCCTTACATTGTGAGCCATGTATTGCAAAAATGGGCCTATACATTAGTTGACTATGAAGAGAATCCTTTGTCTAAGCATCACAATGGGCTCTACCTAAAGAAGTATTATGCATAAGAAACAATGATGCATGGTGCTTTGTGACATGTATTTTTTAAGTTTTTGTACTTTATAGCCTTTTAATTTTTTGCATTTTGTTGATTCGGTTCATATGATTATCATGCTTGGTTATTTATTTGCAAATGTTGACATCTATCCCAGTATTTGTAGGTTTCATATATAGTGCCATTCATAGCACCCAAAACATCACTTCCACGGCATGGGTGATTTTATTGCCAATAACCTACCTAGTGAGTTCAGGGTGTACATTCCTTAGTCATGTGACCAAGAATGGAGTATAGTGTAGTCATTGGACTTCTATCCAAATATATTATTATCAACATCTATAGGTTAATTGTGTATTTGGATTCACACTTACTGGTGTCACAGTTGAATAATGTCTATCTTGTGAAAAATATTTCCATTTTTCAAAAGTATTTGAGGGTGCGATTTCTTGAGAAATAGTTTGAGTTTATTACTTATGATCATGTTCCTATAAGTTTAAATACGTTGGCTAATTCATTGGATAAATATGTGTTGGATTGGAATTTGTTGCATTAAAATGATCATTTATACAATAATGCATGTACAATAAACATGATAGATAAATCATAATCATTTAGATCATAAGCAAGAACTGAACCATATGTATAAATAATATAAAAGGATGATACATCATGTCCACAAAATATGCAATGTAAAACATTATACTACATGGACTATAATGATACAGTATCAAAAACATCAATTGTATAATCCATAGATGCTGCAAAAAGGGAGACTCTCAACTAGTAATTCCAAGGCATGTGTGTCTCATGGTAGCCACCCTCCTTAGTAGTCGGACAAAGCGATGTGGTACCCAAACCATGTGGCATTATAATATTTGGGGCACATTATCCACCCTCATCATGGGAACACCTATAATGAGCCTCTTGAGACTCCTCTACACCTTGTGGAGGTTCTGCATGACGTCCTCATCTCTCTCTTCCTTGTTCGGCTACTAATCCTCTCTAGTTCTATGGTAGTTAGAGGCCATCCCTGCCAGTTATACTTGTCCCACATTTGTGTCATGAATTATAATTGTCAGTATCATTTCATAACTAAAAAATGATAATATTTTTAAAATCACAAAAATGTCACAACTTAAAAACACACACACATGTTCTCTTTCTTACCTATGTCCCCCCACTGTGTTCCAGGAGGGATCCAACTCAGGATCATGCTAGAATTCATTTCCAACATATGGGTATTCCTTTACAATGTCTATCTTCCCATCCCACCAGTTGAAGAAATACCGACCAAAGGTGCTCATGGAAATCTTCCCACAAGACAAGATATGCAACCTATACACGTAGTCATTTTGGGATTATATGGCCTAGAAAATGGATTCAAAACATTTGCATTCATCCGAGAGACTTTATCTAGGAAGAAAGAGATGAGTATTAAACCATATCCAAATCATTTCTCTCTCTCCCCCCTACATATACCCCTCAATTTGTATCTCACTCACTCACCTTCTCTCTCTCTACCCCTCTCTCTCCCTCTACCCTTGTCTCCCTCCCTCCATACCATTCTCTCTCTCTCTCTCTACCCCCCTTTCTCACTTCTCACTCTCACTTTATCTCCCTCTACCCATATCCCCCCCATATAACACTCTCTCCCTCTCTACCCTACTCTTCTCCCTCTCTATATATTTACCTCTCTCCTCCTCTCTCTATGCCCCTCGCTCTCTACCTCTACCTCTTCCTCCCCCCCTCTCTCTTTCTCTCTATATCCCCTCCCCATCTCTTC
>ML784543.1:274360-300874 GCA_009831015.1 Picea engelmannii | reverse complement strand
CTCTCTCTATGTTAGACGTCAAAATTGCTCACTTCGATAATGTCCCATTATCATTATCGTAAGTGTTGCACTTTTGTCACAAGTGTCTGAAACATCATATTTTTGTCATGCATGTGTTGCATTGTGAACGACACCATAAGAACACTTGATACACCCTCTAAGACATGTTATAATAGGAAAACACATCATTTGTAAATCTTACACAAAATTTTTCCTTGAAGAATGATTATCTTAAATGAATTTTTGGATATCAACGCTCCGCTACTCACATGCAGGGAGTGCTAGCACTCCTTGTCCACTTAGCAGGGAGTGTTATAGTGCTCTTTTTCCAGCTTTAAGGGAGAGTCAATTGGCTGACATAATATTGGGAAGAAATCCCCCTTATCTCTAAGGACAACTAGAAATGATCCAAGTTGTTTTGGCTCGAATCCAAGCTTTAGGTTGTATCTAAAGGAGATACCACAACTGATGGAGTCATATCCTCAACTTATTCCAAAGATAACTAAGGTGGTTGAGCCTCAAATCCTATTAAAGGAGGAATTATCATGGTAAAAAGGGAGGAATATGAGTGAAAAGTATTGTCATTGTGATCATGGAAATTTCGAGCAAGGGGTTGGACAAGGAAGACTTGGGGAGGCTATTGCATCTAGATCTACAGTTTGTAAGTGCCTTGTAATGTTCTCATTAATATATGCTTGGCTTGTTTCCTTCAATTTTGTGTATGACTGCATAAGCTTGTCTCTTCTTGATAAATCTAGTTTAAACTAATCTTGGTAGAATAGGAAGCATTCATTGTCTTTGTTTTCTATTGAATTAAAAATCCCATTAAAGGGCCTGAAGATCAAGTTCAGCCTGGACCGAGTAAGGACAAGCTTCAGAAAAAGGTACATCATATTTTCTTCCTTTTTTTCCTTTGATTAGTTTAGCTACATTTAAAGGGATGTCAGTGTCCAATGTTACCATTTTTCTTTCTTGGTCATAGGGGTCTAGGATCCAAGAGGACATTCACCTGTCTGTAAGGGAATTTTCCTACAATAGAAATTGGCAACTCCATTGCGGATCGAAGCTTTCAGTTTCGGTTTCTTTCCTTGGTTTTGTCTTAGATTTTTATCGTCTTAAGATCCTGCTCGCTATATTTTTTCTCTTTTATACATTCATTGCCAGTCCTAAAGTTATCTCACACAGACTAGTGATCAAGCCTTCCTAAGTTTTTATTTTCTAGGTTGGTTCTTTTTCTTTCTCAAAAACCCATGCCCTTTTTCCTTTACAGCCATAGCATTGATTTCAGTATCAACGCTCCTGTGTAGTGATTTAGGGAGCGTTATAGTGCTCTGGTGATGATATAACCAGAGTGCCGATTTTTATCCTTTTAGAAAAATTGTTGAATACCTGTGTTGGGTGTAATTTTTTGGGTTCTTCTTTTAGCTCGAGACTTGTTCTGTCAGTTTGTGTCTTCTATCAAACCTCCAACCCATTTATTTTTAATACTTTTTGATATTTTTTTGGATCTTTTTAAAAGTATTTCCTTGTTACAAAATCACTCTTTCTCTTCGAGATTTTGGGTTCATTTTTTATACTTTCTCATTCATCTGATCATTTGAAGGTTATTACAAGGAAACGCAGAGGTCTTTTTACTGTTCTAATTGGTATTTGATCTTTGTATCTTTCCAAGCAATTTTCTTAAGTGAGTTTTGTTGTTTTTGCATTCTTTTTGAAAAGTTTAGTTTGTTTTTGCTTCTTTTTTATTGTTGTGAGAGTGTTCTTTTTGTTTGTATGATGCTTGCTTCCAATTGTCTAAAATCCGCAATAGCAAAATCTTTTTTGGAATAAGAAGCATTAAATCAAAACGATTCATATTCATAATCAAATGAAAAGATACTTTTCATGATTGGTTTTGGATACTAGAAACAATTTCTCAATAATTTAGCATTGAAATGGATTCTTGTTGAAAACAATTGCATGAAATTTCTACATTTTTGTGTTTGATAGTGAAAGAAAGAAAAATATTTTCCTTCCATAAATAGAAGGTCATTGAAAGAAATGTTTGCTTATCATTTTCTTCTGATTCATTGGGATTCGAGTTGTAACATCATTAGTTTCACTCTCATTCACCTCTAAGTAAAGAATAACCACTAAAATAAATGCTAATTAAAATCGATCTAGAAACTTTTTCTTTTTAGATTCTTCCACCAATATTAGACTAGGATTAGCGCTTTGGATTAGGTTGTGAGCATAACTCTTCAAAGCATTAAAAAAAAACTTAGCATCTTGTGATAGGGAGAGTAAATCCATTTTTCATATAAGCATAGATAGGATCCCCCTCTCACACAGGGGTTACACATGAGGTCAGGTTCAAGAGGGCCATGAAGATTATCCCTTCGAGGTTTAATAATTCGTAGTAGTAAGATAGTATATTGTGGGTTCTTCTTGGAGTCCAACTATCTTCATTTGGTCTTGGTGCTTCGTGAATTCTGAATCCGTTCGGGGTCCTCTGGAGTTCTACCGATCCACTTGTTCTCAGTTCTCTTGAAGGATTTCAGACTTGTTATCCTGCCCATACATTTGGATTGGGCTGTCGAATGTACCCGCCCAGAGGTTAACTGGGAGTTGGTGTCCTTAGTAACCATAATATTTAGGGTCCTGACACAAGGTGACAGTGAAGGGAAGTCTTTGTTGTACCTGGAATAGACGTTGGTCAAACTCACTTGGACTCCTTGGAGGGTAAATCCATGATTATTGTGTGAAATATTGCACCAAGGCATAATTATGTTAAGTAGGTCGCCAACGTAACTGTCCCACCCGCTCATATCCTATCCCCTTCTAAATTTGGTCATACAATGTTGGATTTCATCACCAACTAGTATGATCATTGAGAGAAGGTTTTGTTTGCTTGTTGGTTCTTCTAGATTTTTTAGCGTGTGATGTTGGTTTACTTAATTGTTTTTCAAGATTGAGACTATAGACAATAAAGGTCTTTGTAGATCACATAGGATGAAAGGGTTGCCTCCGGAAGGCTATGAACCCTTACCTCCTAATTCACTTGAAGACATTTACCGTGAAGAGGTAGAAAATCGTTCAGATGCTGGGGGTGCTACTACTCCTTTGTTAGAAAATACTAAAAGTGCCTTGGTTACAGTTGAGGATCCCATTCCTCATACTATCCCTGTGTCAGGAGCTCTTATAGAACCACTCCTTCTTCGATTAGACTCATTCGGTAACATAATAGAAGAGGAATTTTGTTGTCTCTCATTGAGGCCATACATCGAAACATAGATGGAAGACACACAATGTGATTATGATGAGAACACAAATCCTGTCTGATCTGCTAGCATGGTAAATCCATAAGAGGCACTTGTTAATTCCATATGGAGGACTCCATCGTGACATGATCTTTATGAACATTTCAACTTTAGTTGACCACCTCTTGATCCTCATGACCCTCTTGCCTCTGTCACTGTTGAGGAAGGATCGTCCGGTCAGAATATTGATCATCCCATCGAACAAGTAGTCAATCCTGCTACTACGTTAGCACAAATACAACATAACGCTAGATTCATAACACCTAATCATGCACAAGGTACTTCGACCTATACTCCCACCACTACACCTTTTCACACTACAATTCCTTATGTTCCATAGAATATTGTTGGAACACCAATACATCAGAGAATGAAGAGCCCTACCATACACACACAATCAATTGCGGGACAAATCCCAACTGGGGGGAAACCATCATCTAGTGGGCCTGTCCCTTCTGGGGGACAACCACCCTTGCACATACTTGCCGGGGGACAACCCCCTTTTATTGGTCAAACCACAGTTGTCACAAAACCTATGGTAGGGGGGAAACCCCCTTTTGCTAGAAAATTTTCACAATCCTAGGGAGAACCTCGAGGAGGTACATTTAATAAACCTTACCAAGGAGGGAAATCATACCATAACCCACAAGGAGGAGTACCTTATCCGAGTGTCCCAAATCCCACTTGGGGTTCTCAAGGACAACAATCGTATCCTCCCCAAGGGTCTAATATTTACCCTCCACAGAGACAAACTGTTTACCCTCCTCAAGGGAAGACTATTTATTCCCCCACAACATAATCAACCAAATTATACTCCTCAGAATCAATCAAGTTTCTCTCCGCTCATGAACATTCCTCAACAACAATTGAATCTTGCCTATACTGGTCAACAACAACCATATATGGGAGGGCCTATTGGATACAATTATCCACCTCAACCAGTTTATGGCCCCACTGATGTCCCTATGCCGCATCAATATCACCCTCAAGTTAACTGACAACTACCTTTCCTCACCACACTGGATCTGCCAGATTTGTCTCGGTTAACAAATGATCCCATATTACATTTTCCTTTCTGGCCGGTAATTCCTGCTAAATTACCTTCTGACATCCCCAAATTTGACGGAAAACCTGGGGAAGATTCTAACAACCATGTTATGACATTCCATCTATGGTGTTCATCAAACTCACTAATGGATAATTCTATACGTTTGCATCTTTTCCAGTGCACACTCATGGGATCCATAACCAAGTGGTACATTGAACTTCAACGTGGTACCTTTCAAGACTTCAACTCCCTAGATATGGATTTTCTCACACATTTTCAATTAACTATCCGTTACGAGATGGGTACTGAACTCTTAACCTCACTTTATCAGACGAACTCCGTACATATATCTGATCACATTCATGAGTGGAGACGACAACGAAGGTTGATTAAAGCGACCATTCCTGACTAGTTATTGGCTGAATGGTTTACTAAATCTATTTTAGCCCCAATTTCCCGTGACGTCGCCATGGGTGGTGTGGTCATTGAGGAATAAGCCATTGCTCGAGCTCAGTATTTAGATTTGGTTTGATCCCAATCTAGTACGTTATATGAGTTGATACAAAATGCTCCTCGTACTTCTACCGATCCATCCAAATTGTCCTCCACAACACATGCAGATGGAGTCATTGGTAACATCAAAACCCAATCTTCATCACAATCAACTGGATCGGCTAATCACTCTATTTTTTCACCCGTCATCATTTCAACTTCATTCTCCTCAACCTCCCCGCCAACTCAAATCTCTAAGGTGAATGAAGTTCAATCTGCCTCTTTGCAACAGTCCGGGGGAAAGAAGAAAATGAAAAATAAACCCAATAATAATAATAATAATAATGAAAATCCAAAAAAAAAAACTCCACTACCTGCTCCTGAAAATCAACCACAGTGAAAACCAAAATTCATGTTTCTCATTTGTGGTGATGATCATTACACCTGAGACTATCCTCATCATGATGAAGTTGCAAAACTTTTCAAAGGGAATTCCCAACCTGCTGTGTTAACACATCCTTTTCCTCAGTAGAAATCCATGGTTTCTCAAGCCCTTGCCCCTCCAAAAGGGGGAAATCCCAACCATCCTCTTAGTGAGGAAGCCTCGTTGAGTGCTCATATTTATATGTTCAATGGGATCGATTTAACCACTCGCACCACAACGTATGACACACCGACTAAACCTGATAAAGAGAAGGTCACTAAAAATACCCCACCAGATCCATCTCCCTCCACCATTAGTCCTCCATTTGGGTCACTTTAGATTGAGAAACCCACTTTTGACTCTATTTTATGCCCTCCCAAGAGCACTATTTGCAAAACAACTTTCAATCCTAGTTCACGTGTCGCCCAAAAATACAACATTGTTGAAGATTTGGCTCAAGCACCATGTGTTATGTCTGCTCTTGAAGTTCTACAAAATTGTCTGAGTCAACGTAGAGGGCTCTTGGACACCATCGACACAATCAATCCCGAGTCATCAAATAATATCACATTTAAACTTGATAACTTCAAGTTACACCTTTCTCACCAACTTGCTTTTCAAATTGATATAGTTGTTCATAATCAACACATTCACCGCACCGTATTGGATGAGGGAGATTCCACTTGCGTCATGTTTTTAGCCTGTTGGAAAGGATTAAAATCACATGTGCTTAACCAATCCCCTACAATGTTACAAGCATTCGATGGGCGCGGTTTTCGTCCTCATGGACTCTTGTAGTCCTTAGTCGTTCAATTGGGAGGCAAGACTGTCTTTGTCGATGTAGAGGTATTCGATGGTCCCCTTGATTACAACTTGTTGTTAGGAAGAATTTGGTTTTATTCCATGACTTTTGTCGCTTCATCGATGTTTCGATGTGTACAATTCCCCTATCAAGGTAAAATTGTCACTATCAACCAATTACATTATTGCACTCTCGATGATCGCACTCCCGCCACCAACAATATTCCTTTCTTGGGAGATAGTAAGATCACTTATGAAAGTGTTGGTGTAGGTCTTTTAAAATATTCTTCCCTTATGGGTACTTTCCCTACACCACTTCCTCCCACCACACAACACATTTCCACGATCAATATGATCTCGACTATGGCATTTCAATCTTTCGATTCATCTAATCCTTGGGTTGTGCCTTGTCCTTTGGAATTCGATGCACTAGGTGATTCTATGCCACTTAGTCCTGTTGAGGCTTCATACGATGCTATCCAATCCACTTCTTCCTCTTTGGACAACCAACATCTATTGGTATCCAACACTTATTCGTTTCCATCTTGGTTGGATTCCTTATCCTCTGCTTTCGACTACATCCTATGGATTTTTCCATCAAACAAATTCATTATGGAAATGCTTAGTATCGATGAGGTACCTTGGGATGACAACCATCATTGATCATATTTTCTCCCTAGTCTAGATGAAATTAAGGAATATATACACTATATCTTCCCTCCCTGATGTTGTCGATTCTCCCCAATCTCCTATCCTTACCCATGATACTACTTCTGAGGGGAATTTAGGCAACATCTCTTCTACCATTACTATTGATATTTCAATCAAAGAAGGTATCGTGGAAAATGTTCATCTCGGTGCTAATTATTCGCCCAAGGAAGTGGAAGAGTACACCACTTTATTTAAATAATTTTGTGATGTCTTCGCTTAGAGTTACGAATAAATGTCAGGGATCAATCTATCAATTGTTGTGCATGAGATCAAAACTTACCCAGGCATTAAACATGTACAAAAAAAAATTCACCCGATTCATCCTAAGAAAACCGCAACCATAAAGGCAAAAGTTGAAAAACTGTTGAAATCTGAATTTATCTATCCTGTCCCCTTGACAGAATGGGTTTCTAACATCATTTCGGTTACTAAAAAACAAGGAACCATTCGTGTATGTCTCAATTATAGGGATCTCAACAAGGCTTGTCCAAAATGCAATTACCCTACACCCTTTATCGACCAAATCATTAATAATTGTGTTGGAAATGTTATATTTTCTTTCATGGATGGATTCTCAGGGTATAACCAGATCAATATTCTACCAGTTGATCAGCATAAGGCAACCTTCATATTCCCTTGGGGGACATTCGCTTATCGGAAGCTACCCTTTTTCCTTAAAAACATTGGTGCTACTTTCCAGTGGGCCATGTCGTATGCTTTCCACGATATCAAACATATTGTGGAACCTTAACTTGACGATTTACCTGCTCATTTATCTACTCGACAAAACCATATTGGTCATTTATGGGCCATTTTTCTTCGATGTTGGTTTTACCATATCCATTTAAACCCTCACAAGTGTATCTTCATTGTTGAATCGAGTCGACTCCTCGAATTCATCATCTCCAAAGACAGGATTAGGTTGGATCCCTTGAAAGTCAAGGCTATTCTTTATTTACCCACTCCCAACAATATAACCCAACTACAAAGTTTGCAAGGGAAAGATAAATTTATTCGTCGTTTCATATATAATTTTGTCGAACTCACTAAAGGATTTATGAGATTGTTGCAAAAAGACACTCCTTTCATCTAGGATGAAACTGCTCAACGCTCTTTTGATGCTCTTAAGCATGCATTAACCCATACACCTCTCTTACATCCTCTGAATTATTCTCGACACTATATCCTTTATTTGGCTGCCTCTACTTCCACTATTTCTATGGTGTTAGTTCAAGAAGATCCTAACAGTGACGAACATGTGATCTACTATTTGAGCAAGAGGCTATTCAGTCTCGAGCTCCGATATTCACATGTTGAGAAGTTGGCTCTGGAATCCCTCATTGTCATCTAGAGGTTTCGCCATTACATATTGTTACGCACTACCATGGTCATTGCAGACTATAACCCCATGTACCATATCCTTACACATCAAGTCCTTGGGGGGAAATATTCCAAATAGATTGTTATTCTTCAAAAATTTGATCTTGAGTTTTCCAAATCAAAAGATAAAAAGCCGTTGGTTTTTGCGGAACTTATCTGGGATCTTCCCAATGTTGATGAAGATATTGAGCCCAATGATTCTCTTCCTGATGAATCTTTGTTCCTCATTAGCACGTCAGACCCTTGGTATAGAGATATTCTTCTCTATCTTCAAACCCAACGTTTCCATCTCGATATTTCTCGTGAATAACGTCGTTGTATTCACCACCATTCTAAATGCTACCTTATCATTGGTGACACTTTGTATCGTTGTGGTATTGATACTATCCTACGATGTTTTTTAACCCACGATGAGGCTAAATGAGTTTTGACTGACTGTCACCTTGGATATTGTGGTGGTCATATTTCTGGGATGGCTATAGCCCATAAAATCTTATGTGTCAGTTATTTTTGTCCCTTCATCTTCAAATATTGTATTGAGGCTATCAAAAGATTCCCACCCTGTCAAGTTTTTCACAAAAAGGCACTCACCCACACTGCTCCACTGCATTCCATTGTCACCATCAGCCCCTCTACCAAATGGGGCATTGATTTTATGTAAAATGTAATCTTACCTCAATCAGGGGAAATGGTTATATCATCGTTGACATTGATTATTTCACTAAATGGGTTGAGGCTATGCCCACATTTCTTAACGATGGTCGTTTTTTAGATCTCTTCATTTTTAACCACATCATCACTCGCTTTGGTGTCCTACAAGACATTGTCATTGATCATGACTCACATTTTCAAATTCAGATGAAGAGTGAGTTGCATGTCAAGTTGGGTTTTCACCATGAAAAATCATCCCCATACTATCCCCAAGAAAATGGACAAGTTGAAGCTATCAACAAAGTCCTTAAGACCATGCTTCAATGCATGGTGGGGACAAACAAAAATTATTGGCACTTGCAACTTTTCTCTGCCCTCTGGGCTTACCACACCCCAGTAAAAAATGCAACTAGATTCACTCCATTCCAGTTGGTATATGACGTTGAAGCAGTGTTACCAATCGAGTGTGAGATCCCTTCATTGAAACTCATTGTAGAACTCTTCCCTCACACCTCTGCTGAAGATGAATGATTCTTATATTTAACTAAGTTGGACGAAACACGTCACGATGTTTCTCTCGTCAATGAGATGTATCAAAAATGAATGAAAAGCCAATATGACAAATCTGTTCAACCTCATACTTTTGCAGAAGGAGACCTAGTCCTTATTTATGACCAAGCTCACGATAAGCTAGGGACAGGAAAGTTAGAACTTCTTTGGCATGGACCCTATATCGTAAAACATGTATTACATAGAGGTTCCTACGAGCTATTTGACTACGATGGAATATCTCTCGGTGAGCCCCGAAATGGGCTTTACCTCAAGAAGTACTATGCATAGAACATCTGGCATGTGTGCTTTGTACACTATTGTACTATATTTTTTATTTGGCGTATTTTCTCTTGCATGTACGAGTTTTGTTTTAGTTGATTATAATTTGTCTTGTGATTGTGTGCATAGATGACATCTCCCTTTACCATCTTTCTTAGGTTTGTGGATGGCACTAGCTGGCACACCCAGAAAATTGCTTCTGTAACTTGGGTCATTTACCACTCTAATGATTTGGTGAGTTTAGGAGGCAATTTCATAGGATCAATAACCAATAACGTGGTAGAATATCATGCCGTCATCGAACTTTTAACCGAAGCCTCCTCTCTAGGTATATATCATCTAATCATCAACCTATATTCTCAACTCGTGGTTTGTCATCTTAATCGATTTTATGTCATTATCAACCCTGTCCTGTTACGTCTTGACCTAAGAGTTCATCATCTCGAAAGAGTGTTTAAATTTATACAATATAGACATATAGCGAGAGAAATCAACACAACGTCGGATTTATTAGCAAATTATATTTTGGATCGGTATCTTGCACATAGATAAAAATTTTAAAATAAAATGAATCACATGTACATTAAAAACATCACATAAGATAAATTGTAACATCATAGGCACCACAAAACTTGGATATATATATATATATATATATATATATATAATGTGTGATAGAAAAAGTTTTCTTACATCAAAAAAGTACATAATAGGGTAAAATATGGGCCCTCATGCCCATGATATCATCATTAAAGATAACAAAATATATGGAGGATCCTAGTCCTGCACCACATTGTGCTCTGAGAAGCACACTAGTTCACGAGCCACTCGTTGAAGAAAGTGGTTCAAACTTTCGAGAACCCATACAATATACCTATGCAGACGAAGAGGTATGTCTCGCCTCCTGAGAGGTGGGACACCCATAGTTAGACCTCAGAGGTTCCTCTCGACCTGCCAAAGTCCCCCCACTACCACCTCATTCTCCATGACTATCTGCACGTTTTCACGATGCCCTAGTGTTGACATCTCTTCCGGACTTGATGCACCTATGTCTGCATGATGAAACAAAACATATTTTAGATCCCTCTTTGTACACGTAAAAAATAATATAAAATAAAAAATAAAAAATACATGAAAAGGTTTAGTTTCATACCTCACACATCCCAGTCAATGCCCTATGGGATAACTAAGATTACACTTCCCCAAAAATCCACTCCGGCATATGGAAAGTCTTCAATAACAATCAGTTTCCTCCTCTACCAAGTGAATAAATTAGCTATAAACTTGAACATTGAGGCATCGTTCCCCAATCTCAGGGAAAAACTAGTCCATATTTCCATTCGTGGCTCAGTCATTGGTTGTGCTATCAACACAACATGTGGCTGCATTTGGGGTATTAAATCCAAAAAGAATGAAACTAAGAAAGATATGTATCCAAATTTCTTCTTCCTTTCGATCCTGCACTTTGTGATCTACTCCTTCACATTCTGAAAAAACCCCGCACTCCAATTAAATAATCTGGGCTCCACACATTGTAGAGCGTATGACATCTGAGATTTTGAAGCTAGGTGAGTACTTTTACTACCTACCAAGTTGGTAATGGAAAATAGAATCGATATCAATACCAAATCCCTCACGTCCTTGATCACTATCCATCCACCGACTAATCGAGATCTTGGAATACAGTGGTCAGCCACATATACCTCGGTGGGATGAAGAGTTGCTCGATGCCCAGACAAAAGTATAGGAGCCCATCTCCTTGAGAGGCCAATCAAAAAATACACATCGTCAAGATCAATTTTGAGAAAATATGGTCCAATACAAAATTCATGTTCAACATCATCCCATAATCCAATCAGGTACTCAAGTAACAAAACCTCTTTCCTCATTTTCTGTAGTTTGAAGTACTTGAGGAGACCACAGTTTCTCAAAGCAGCCCTTGCTTGAGGGTTTTGCAAAGCAACGATATCATCGAACTCATGTTTTTGTTCCTTCCATTCAATCATGGCTATATGATCTGTGCAAACTGCAAATACAACCATTTAAATGTCTTTAGTATACCTATTATAGAAAAACAATTGTGTATTTTTAGCCTAAAATGTAACAAATTTTTCGATTCTGCACCAGTGCTCTCCTAAGCCTATTCAGAGTGCTAGTTCTCTCTAGGTACGTGCACAGGGTGCTGAAAACATGATCGACACTCCCCTCATCCCTTTGAGGGAGCATCAATCCAATTTGATGCCTAGGGCTTCCTGAGGAGCCCAGAACACCCTTAAAATGAGCTAAAAATCAATTTTAAACCATGAAAAATGATTGAAATGGAAAGGTGATCAACCTGGTCCAGATGAAATCGAAAATGGTTGATCACATCTCCCATACTCACAACTTGAAAATCGCCCTCCAAAGGTTGAAAATTCCAAAGCTAGAAGAAATTGGTGAAAACTCAAATGGTAAATGAAATGTATAACCCTATTTCACTATTATAGGGTTGATTTTTGCTAATATAAAGTTTTTCTTGGGTTTTTTAATCTTTTTGAGGAGTCACTAATACCCTGGGTGCAGGATTGTGTATATTTGCAAGCTTTGAAGCAATATCTTTTTCGACAAACCTTGTAACACTGACGACCATAGTCTTTGTTATTTCTCACGCTCGAAAAAACATGGGAATGTAACTGAGTAGACTTTTATCACTTTTTCGGACTCATAAAGGTTACATGAAAAAGGAAACCCCTAGAGTCTCCTTTAAGATATTTTTAGACTCTCTAAACATGAAAATATTGTCGAGTGATCTTGCTTCCTTTCACACTCACTTAAAAGGTTTTTGAAAGAGCGTCTCTCGAGTAGTATTTTATCTCTTTTTCGAACTTTAGAGACTAAAATTACAAAACAAGAAAACCCTAGAGTAGCCTTTAAGTTCTTTTCAAACTCTCTAAACATGAAAAAGCACCGATTTTTCCTTCTTTGGACTCGTTAAAATCACACATTGAAGGGCCCATATGGGACCTAAACCTTACTTCTTCCAGTTCGTTAAAAAAAGGAAGAGGAACCTACCAAAGGTGAGTTATATCGAACATGTGTTATCCTCCTCGAGCTCATAAAAAAAAAAAGAGGTACTCATCTATTTGGATGGGGAAAAAGTTGAAGGAATCAAGCCAAGCTATGTTTTAGAATGGTCACAAGTCACTCTTGTAGTCGTCCTTGAACACAACACATTATCTTTACTTTCATCTTGAACACTTGGATAACTCGCTAAACCTCTGCACTAAACCAATCCCCTGAGTTATTTCGCTCCCTTGGGTCACCTGATTAATGTCACAGTATCCACTACATTATGTTTTGGTCCATGCTATGTTTATGTTGTCGAGTCATGTTTTTCCTCAGTGTTCAAGGGAAGTATCCACCTCGAGAGTCAACCATCACAAATTTCTAGTTTCAATACTCGTGTCAGTCCATACTCATTTGATTCCCCATCTTACATCTCTATGTTAGTTTCATTTTGTTGATGGGGGATACATAAAGGCCCTCCTTCGACGAGTCTTTTCCCCTCGAATTCAACACATCATCCAAGAATTTGACTTAGAAACCAATTAGTACCTTGGGACTTGCATGCCTCAATGGCAAGCCTCCTCACCTCTGACAATGGATTTACATTATTGACCTCTGATCGGATGACTCCACGAATGTTCAACTTCAGATCATTTATTCACATTCATTGGATTGTATTAGAGTACCTTGGGATTCATTGACATCACTGGTGATTTCCCTCGCACTTGTTAACGGTTTTCCTCATTGACCTATAATCAAGTGGTTTCCACCATGTTCAACATCAAAACACTCATTCACACAGTTAGATTCGTACTACATCGTGATTGGGACGAAGACCCTGGGTTGAGATTTCACTTTGTTATCTTCTTTCCCAGGCTGCGAAGGAGATATTTTGAGCATGTTGATATACTATCACATATATCCACATTGTATTGATCCATGGCTATGTTTTATCATCTCATAAATCCAGTATGTATTTCTCGTGGCTACGATCAGTTCATGTCATGGAGTTATAGATCCACATTATATCTTTGGTGGCTATACCCTTAGTCAGTATCATCATGGATTTGTAGTGTATTTGTTGACGGTCATACCTTAATTCCTTTGTCACTCAAGCATAGGTATACCTACCTTAGGTTTGAAACATATGATAACATTTGTTTGATGGTTCTTTACAGCTTCTACCAGGTTCTACGACTTCATACCCTTTCTTCGAAAATATACAAAGTTCTTCAGTCATCATCTTCCATCTTCTGACTTCGCACTTTGGAGGGGAATCTGTTTCACATCAAAATTCCTCACTTTGATAAAGTCCCATTATCATTATCGTAAGTGTCATAAGTGTCTCACTTTTTTCGCAATTATCACAAACATCATATTTCCATCCTACATGTTTCGCATTGCGGATGACACCATAAGAACACTTGATACACCCTCTAAGATATGTTAGAAGAGGAAAACACATCATTTGGAAAGATTACACAATATTTTTCCTTGAATAATAATCATCTTAAATGAATTTTTGGATATCCGCGCTCCCCTGATCACATGGAGGGAGTGCTAGCACTCCTTTTCCACTTAGCAGGGAGTGCTATAATGCTCTATTTCCAGCTTTAAGGGAGCATCGATTGGTTGACAGAATCTTGGGAAGAAATCCCCCTTATCTCTAAGGACAACTAGAAATGATCCAAGTTGGTTTGGCTCAAATCCAAGCTTTAGGTTGTATCTAAGGGAGATACCACAAGTGATGGAGTCATATCCTCAACTTATTCCAAAGATAACTAAGGTTGTTGAGCCTCTCAAAGCCGATGAAAGGAGGCATTCTCATCGTAAAAAGGGAGGAATATCAACAAAAAGTATTATCATTCTAACCATGGATATTTTGAGCAAGGGGTTGGATAAGGAGGACTTGGAGAGGTTGTTGCATCTGCATCTACAAATTATAAGTGCCTTGTAATGTTCTCATTAATATATGCTTGGCCTTTTTCCTTCAAGTTTGTGTATGATTGCATAGGCTTGTCTCTTCTTGATAAATCTAGTTTAAACTAATCTTGGTAGAATAGGAAGCATGCATTTTCTTTGTTGTCTATTGAATTGCAGATCTCATTAAAGGGCCTGAAGATCAGGGTCATCCTAGACTAAGCAAGCACAAGTTTCAGAAAAAGGTACATCATATTTTCTTCCTTTTTTTCCTTTGACTAGTTTAGCTACATTTAAAGTGATGTCAGTGTCCAATGTTAGCATTTTTTTGTCTTGGTCATAGGGGTCTAGGATCCAAGAGGACATTCGCATGTCCACAGGGGAATTTTTCTACAACACTCATACACACACACAAACACACCTTCTCTTTCCCTTTCTACCCTTTTTTCCCTTTCCTCTATCTCTCCCCCACATACACCCCCCCCCTCTCTCTTATTATATCTTTTTCTCTCTCTCTTTCCCCCCTCTCCCTCCATCCCTCCCTCTATAACCCTCATTCTCCTCCTCCTCTCTCTCTCTCTAACACTCTCTCCCTCTCTAATCCACTCCCCCCCCTATCTCTCTCCCTCTCTCCCTCTCCATCTCTACCCAACTCTTCCCCCCCCTCTCTCAACCTCCATCTCTCTCCCTCTCCATGCCCCCTTCTCTCACTCCTTCTCATTCGCTACCTTTCTCCCACTCTCCCTACCTCTCTCTAGAGGGATGGGGAAGAGTGAGAGAGGGAGGGGGTGAGAGAGAGGGAGGGTGAAAGAGAGAGAGAGGGAGAGAGGGAGGTACAGAGAGATACTGAGATGGATTGAGTGAGAAGGAGAGAGATTTTGGGGGTAGAGATAGAGAGGGTTGAAGAGAGAGAGGTAAATAGAAAAAGAATTGGGGGGTGTAGTGGAGGAGAGGGAGAGAGAGGGATANAGAAAGTATGTGTGTGAGAGATAGAGGTGGGAGACAGAGGGGAAAAGTGAGGGAGATAGGGAGAAAAGGGGAGAGAGTGAGTGGGATATAGAGAGGGAGAGAGAGAGAAAGGGGAGGGGGAAGAGATTGATATGGAGGCATAGAGAGGGATGAAGTGAGTGAGATTTGAAGAGTGAGAAGGAGTGGAGGCACAGATGCAATAAAATATTAATAAAAAATTTGGGAGTGTTAGATTTGGTTATGAATACTATGATATTTGATTATGAATACTATGATGGGGGGGATATTGGGGGAGAGGGGCAGAGTGTTATAGGGGGGGCTATCCACCCTTGGGCCCCTACTTATTCTTGAACACTATCCCCCTCTATGCCTATGAACCTACCTTCACTTCATCCCTATCTCCATCTAACCCTAGTCCCACACCTATACCTGACCCATAACCCCCTCCACACCTGATCCTTAAACTCCTTGTGCCCATTCATCTTCTTGGGTGCCCCAAAACCCCTACATCTTCATCCTAGTTCTCTAACCATTACCCTATGCCTCAAAAAAATTTTAATCCTAAGCCCCTAGGTCCTAGTTGTCCCCAAGCCTCTTCACACCTTTATTGATAAATTTATATGGGCCATGTAATGAATTTTTTGTCCATTGCATTAAGAGTGCACGTGCACTCTTGTGAGAAAAAATAAATAAGGTTGGGCATTGTTTCTGCCTCATATTCTGGTCTAGAAGGAGCATGGAAGTATTCCAGGAATGCATGTGCACTCATGTTGGACAAGAATGAAATCACAATGCACGTCCTATTTCTTTCCCAAAAGTGCAACACCATCTTGATATATGCATGCAAAAAAACAACAAAAAATATGTTTTTTGTTTTTTAGTGTCAATAAAAAGAAAATTTTTGTCTTGTTATGTAATTGGTAGGAAAATTTGTGTAATTGTAAGACAATTGTTAGTGGAAAGAAAACTTTTGTCTTGTTGTGTATTTGGAAGGAAAATTATTTCTTGTTGTATAATTGGAAGGAAAGTTTTGGAAGACAGTTTTGGCCTTTTGGTGTACTCGGAAGACATTTTTGGTCTTTTGGTGTACTCGAAAGACATTTCTTGTCTTGTTGTATAATTGGAAGGCATTTATTATCTTGTTGCATAATTGGAAGGTAAGTTTTGGAAGGCACTTTTGGTATTTTGGTGTACTTGGAAGGAATTTCTTGTCTTGTTGTATAATTGGAAGGCATTTCTTGTCTTGTTGTATAATTGGAAGGCATTTCTTGTCTTGTTGTATAAATAGAAGGAAATTTTGGTCTTGTGGTGTACTTGGAAGGCATTTATTGTCTTGTTGTATAATTGGAAGACACGTTTGGTCTTTTGATGTACTTGGGAGATATTTCTTTTCTTGGTGTATAATTGCAAGGCATTTTTGGTCTTTTTCTGTACTTTGAAGTCATTTCTTGTATTTTTGTACATTCCCCATTTTCATGTATTACGTAACACCCTTGTGTAGGAATGCTCAATTATATTTCCACCAACATCATCTAGAGACTTTATTCATAGCATGTTGTGTACAAGGCTATAGGGTTATGCATTCTTTCAAAAATATTTCTTAGATGGGACATGCCCCAGGTGTAGTGGAATGGCATTGTTGAGAAAGTGCATCCATGTGAGAGATGAGTATGAATTGGGGAGGAAGGAGGTTGACTTGAAAATATTTAAATATGTCATGCATGATATTGATGGAGGTCATGAATGAAAAAATATACATTTGGTGACTTCCCAAGTATGAGTATGTGACTTCATTAAGGACTTCTTTGAAAATACCCAACAATATGTTCATCATGTCCATATGGCTCGATGGCAGAATGAGCGTTTTAGAATATGAAAAGATAATTTTTCCTTTGGTAGCATCTTATCAGTGGTTGATTTTGTTGAGAAATACACCCTTCAACCACAAAATGAGATTCAAAGACAATATTATCGCTCGGAGTAGGTCAGCATAATGGTCCATATCACATACAGGCATGGGCCAAATAGTAACGAAGAAAACAAAGTTATATTGAAGGAGTATCAATTCTACATAAGTGAGGATCAATGCCACGACTTAGCTTACATACAACATTGCTTTCAGTTGTTCTACAATCACTTGAAGGATAAGAATGTATAGATGGATCCACATTGGATTTAGTTAGATGGTTGCATGTGATAGTTAAAAAATTCCCATGCATTTCAATGGTTGTGTATGTTGCACAAAAAGCACAAGTTACCACATATTTGTAACTATTTCGATATTGGGAACAGGAAAGGGAATCCTGGTGGAGCATGCACATGAATCAAAACTGTGTTACGTGGAAAATAAATGAAGTTCACGACTATTTCCCTCATTCGAGATGCAAGAAGGAAAGAAGAACAAATCAACTAGGAACAAACATGTACATATATATTTTTTGGAGGTGGTCCATGTAGATCGATCACAATCATACGAATGAAAAACCATTTAGGGCATTCATGGATTTCATTCAGTTCGAACATCAAACATTGCAATAGTTGAAATATGGACGAGAAAACTCTCTTGATTATGTGGTCCATGTAGTAGTAATGAATGGGATTATTATGAATCCACATATTAGGTTAATAGATGAGATCATGTATCACTCTCCATTATTCAACGCATAACTATGGAATTATCCTAGTTGGAGGAGGACCAATAAAATATTTCAGCAAATTATGATCATGTCTCATATCTTTTACAACCAGGTTTGGTGAATATTCTATTAATTTTGAATGACTAGCATGAATGTTGTACTCTTTGTTCATTTAGTGGAATCATTGTTGTCACTCCTTTTTTTTAGGGCGCATATACGCAGTGGTTTCTCCAAAAGGTAATGAACAAGGAACTGACTATTGGTTGGCACATTGCTCAAAGGGAAAGAAGACCCTCATGCTCTCAGTAACAGACTCCGAACGCATTCAATTTTTTGATTGGGTTGATGGTTATTAAAGTATAATATATAACATAGGATGAAAGAAAACAAAATAAAAGTGGTTATATATTTCAAGATTATAGACTAGGTGAAGTTGTATACCACTTTACAAACTTAGTTGTTGGTACAAACCTCGAACCACAAATAATGCCAAGGAAGAAATCATCAAAGGTATGATACTTCCTTTCTCACTTTGAGCATGAGAAGTTAATGGAGACCATTAGTATTAGAAGTGATCTTGATGGTCTACTTGAATGATCATAGATATATAGACAGATATGTGGTATGTTTTTTATTTTCTTTTTTATTTCTAAATATGTGTGTTGTTTGTTGTTTTGTTCAATTTTCAATTAATTGATAAATGAATTATTGTTAGTGTTTCATGGAAACCTGCACAGGAGATATAGCTAAATCAAGTACAAACAAATCTTATCAAGAAAGGAAGAGAGATTCAATATGGAAAAATGAGAAAATATATTCACACTACTCCAATGAGTTGATCATTGATACATAGATCATGATCAAAATTTTATAATGAATGAGTGGAATACACTCATATATAGGGAAAAACATTCCATAATTAAGAAAAACAATCAAGCAGTTAGCTTTCCTTAGGAATGCATGCATGCATAATAGTGATGGTAAAAATAGAACTAGTCAATTAACTTCCACTAAACTAGTGTGTCGAAAATATAAATTTCTCCAACACCCCCCTGAACATCACTATGGAGCAAAAAATGAGTCCTGACTACTAGGCCATTTTAGGTACTCATGTACAATGCAACTAATGTACACTGAATAAAAGTGAAGAAAGAGGGAAAACCACGTGGGAACAAAACCCCCCCTCAAAAGATAATGTATCAAAAGAAGAAAATAATAGCTACTAGACAAGTGTGTTCTTCACTGCAAGACAATCCCACAAAGTCTGAAACTTCTACTCACTGGAAGTCTTCATGAAGATGTAGAAATATTTATGGATCTGATGAAGTCCTTTGGAAACCTGTCGGGCCTTGTACCTCTTGATCCTATGGACCCATCTGCACCTGAAAATATTCCTTTCTAGTGGACATGGAACCAAATTCCAAGTTTGGTTTTGTAGGAGTGATTCATACTCCTTCTACATGGCTGCTTGCCATAATGGATTTCCCACAACCCTATTTTAGTTTTGTGGATCAATAGATTGAACCATATAGCAATGCATGGGCATCACAAGTTCTGAAGTTGAAAGTACATGAGAAGGATCCTCATGCTGAGATCGAGTCATCCTCGAATCCAATGGATTCCCTGCAAGGTTTCCTACTGCCTGAAGTGTGGTTTGTGCTTTCTTGGGCATCTGTTGAAGCTTCGACATTGGCTTCTTATATAGTTGTACTACCTCCTTATTTCCATGTACAAAATATCAGTGTATGGAATCATCTTTAATGTCTGAAACTGATGGAAGAACAAAAGTATATGCATGTTCGACTAGAGGTGCATGCAAAGTACTATCCTTATGTGTAAGTAGAATAGAGGAGTCATCGTCAGAAAACTTAGTGAATTTATACAACCTTGACTTGTGATCCACCTCACCAATTGCAATGATGGAATTTTCATGCATGTCAATTACAGAAACTGAATCTGATGTAAATTCAACCTTTTTACCTTTTTGAGCGATCTGATAAACTAAGAGCAGATTCATAGAAATATTTGGAACATGTAAAACATTCTCAAAACTTCCATTGTGGCGTTCCACTCTCCCTTCTCCTGCTACTGCTACTGGAGTGCCATCCCCCATGAGAATAGGGGGTCTTGAGCATGGACTCAAGGAAGAGAAAACTTCCTCTTTTGCTGCCATATGATGGGATGCACCAGAATCTATAATCCATGAATCAGATGAGGAATTAATTGCAACCAGAGCATGATGATTACCTTTCTTAGGAGCACAATCTTATACCTTCTTCTTCTTGACTCCCTCTAGAATGAAGTTTCCAAGGTTATTCTGCTGAAGTGCTTGTGCCATAAGATTGATCTGTTTCTTCATGCATGTGGATTCTTCATGATTTGGTTTATTGTAGTAAGTGCACTGCTTTCCCTTCTTCTTATTCTTCGAATCTGAAGAGTCTCTGGAGCCTGAAGAATCATTGAAGGGTTTGGAATATCCCTCCTTATTTGACTCTCGATGTAATAACTCTTTTCGTTTCTGCTTCGATTTCTTATTGTATGACTCTTTTCCATCATGCATGGCCAGCGCATGTGCTTTGGGATCTTTCATGAGGCCCATTTGTATGAGTTTTATCTGATCTTGTGTAAGAGACTTAATGAATTGAGCCAACGTAGGCATTTTCCAATTTGTTCCAAAAAGACACCTGCCAGAATGAAAATTGGAGACATATACAGTGTATTATGGTCCTAGCTTGGCCAAGATTCTTAGAATAAGTTGTTTCTCTTGTGTAGACTTATCAATACCACATTCATCCAAGCTTAATAGAAAAGATTTAAATTTAGTAAAAAAATCTTGTATATTATCAAAACTTTTAGGGTCTAAGGTATTCAACTCTACCTCAAACATATGACCTCTCATCTCATCCTGCTTTCCAAAGAGTCCTTCCAAGGTGGTCCAGATCTTGTTTGGAGTCTTGCATGCGACAACATGAAACCACAAATCAGTGGAGATTAACTCAAGAAGTATTCATGTGGCCTCATCCTTACGGTTCGTCCATCTCATCTTCTCAATTGTTGATGTAGGTTCTGTTTCTGTTGTCGTCGTCAAATTATATAGTCTTTTTCTTTTGAGTTGGAATGTCGCCTTGGGATTCCAATCAAAATAATTTTATGGTGTGAGGATTACCACCAAGTTTGTCTGTATAATAGTTGTCATATCCATCTCTCCCATTGTTTCTAAGAACCCCTAAAAATTTACTCTCAATCTACAAGTGAAAAATTAAGAAATCACGACAGAAATGACACTTTAAGTGAAAATTCATATCAGTTTCAAGAGATGATCTTGCGATTTACTTTCTGAGCAAACGGTGAGGAATCTCGCCAAACGGTTGAAAACCCACTTCCAAAATGGGTCGATTTACTTCCATTATGGGTCGTTTCCTCAAAAACTAAATATTTTTGGGAGAAATCACTCTAGAAATGTACGACCACAAATTAGTATCAGTTTCAGAAGACTATCTGCGGCTTACTTTCTGAGCAAACGGTGAAGAATTTCGCCAAACGGTTGAAAACCCACTTCCAAAATGGGCCGATTTAGGTTATTTTTGGGTCGTTTCCTCAAAAACATAATATTTTGGGAGGAATAACTGTTGAAAGGTATGACCACGGATTTATCTCGCTGAAACCCCGATTTTCCTTATTCTTTGGCTTGTTTGGCTTGCTCCAAGTAGCATAGCTCTAATACCATGTCAGTGTTTCATGGAAACCTACACAGGAAATATAGCTAAAGAAAGTACAAACAGAGCTTATCAAGAAAGGAAGATCGATTCAATATGGAAGAATGAGAAAATTTATTCACACTACTCCAATGAGCTAATGATTGATACATAGATCATGATCAATATGATACAATGAATGAGTGAAATACATTCATATATAGGGCAACTCATTTCATAATTAAGAAAAGCAATCAAGCAGTTAGCTTTCCTTAGGAATGCATACATGCATAATAGTGATGGTAAAAATAGAAAGTCTAAAGTAGAACTAGTCAATTAACTCCCACTGAATTATTATGTCGAAAATAGAAATTTCTCCAACCATTATAATTGTGTCCTTTGTGTCACCCAGGCTATCCAAAAAATCATAGGCACTTGAAGTCCCATCAACAAGAACGATAGTTTTTTTCAACACCACCCAATAATTCTCAAAAATATGGGATTGGGATGGCATTGAGAAGTGTATGTAGTTAATTTGCAAATTTATAATTTATACTCATGAAAAAACTCCTACGTACTTTTTTGAATAGTAATTGAAATATACTCAATGGAATTCCACTCTTCCTACATTGTTTGGTTGTGATCACTCCAGTCATCCTACCACCATATTGGTGTATGCACCATTTTACGTGTCACTTAGTGAAATATTCCCAAACATGGTGGCTATAAATTGTACATGGGACCTTGGTTCTTTGGCTTACTTCTTTAAAGGCATTGGAAATTGTGGTTTTGTTGTTTTTACAACCCAAACCACCAAGAAAATTTTGAATTCTAGGACTACACATGTGTTATAAAAATGAAACATGTGCGTAGTATTGTTATACAAAATACACACCAAGACTTATTGCGGCTATTCCCTCCTTTATTTATCCATCCATGATACAATCAACTTGTGAAGGATTCTAGTAAAAAATAAAAGAACATACATAAATCAATAGAATTTTGCATTCCCATGTTTCCCGAGAAATGTGGAATTCAATGAATATGTCCCTTGATCTTACTACCTTGATACACTAGACACATGCCTATGACTGCATATGATACCTTTTTGTCTTAGTTTACCTATGATACTTTTTTTTGTCTCAGTTTACCATAATATCACCAATTGTTAATGATAAAACCCCTCACCTAGCATTATTCATGAAGAAACAACCCTAGTATATGTATTCTTCCTTTGCATATAATAGTACGCACTAGACTTTGTGCCTACCTCCCACACCACCTCACAACTCTACCAACCTCCCTACAAGATAGAGCTTAGAGCCCCACCATTTCATCATGCTTCAAACACCCCATTAAACCCCCTCTACTAGACAAACCAAACGCTTCAATCTAGACAACCCTTTTTTATCAACATTATCCTCTTCTCCTCCATCCCCATAGAAGATACAATGATTACACCTTTTCCTTATTCCCATGATACCGTATAAGATACCCATGATAACATATAATCTCTAAAATAATATCAAAAAGTTCCTCCTCTTTGCATCCCAAGACTACAAATAATTAAGTATTGTAGAGAGACAAATTTGGTTTCTGAATGGCATCGATATTTCACCCCAAGGACAAAGTCCCTTAGAGAGGATCTGCATGGCAGTTCGAGGCATTGTTCATGACTCTTGAGCCCAATAAGATTCATTTACATCATAAGGCCCTTATTTCCTCCCTTGGCCATGGTACATTCCTTGGGATTGATCCTTTATGAAAACATAATAATGGTGCTCATATTGCTAGTTGAAGGCCAAAGATACCATACACGTGTCTAAGGTGGTTGTTCGAGGACTACTTCATGAAGATTGATCCTCAGAATATTCAAATAGGGCCTAAGAAATGTAATTACACCAAGATTCAAAATCATATCATGAAATATCCATAAAAATAAAATATAAGACACCAAAGGGTCCTCATTGGCACCTTCATTGATCATGGGATCAAATTTTGCTCAAAACTTCAAAGTGCTCGGAATCACTTCAAATCGAACGAGAGCGCAGGCCTCGTCGTTGTGAACCCAACGCACTCGTTTCGTCTCAAACAGATGTCGGGAGCGAGAGATATCACGATCTGTTCGAATCGTCAAACAAGCAAAAAAGGACATTGACTGTGTAGTCCGTACAGGCTGACGTGGCAGGGCCATACGATGACATGGCAGAGATCATACGACCATACACTGATGTGGCATGTGATGACATGGCAGTTTTTGATTGGCAGATATGGTTGAATTTTGATGTGACACGTGGCATCATTTTTGGTCAATGGTATGGTGCCACGTGGCCCAGTCATGGTTTTCCACGTGGCACCCCGTTATTGGCTATTGGTTTGTTATTTAAAATTTTATGGGGTCCGTGGGGGTCGAACCCCGAACCTCCCCACCATTGTAAAGCCTTAAAAAAGTCCGCCCGACCAATACACCACCGATTGTTCCTTGTTATATGAGTGGGGTTAAATCAATTTGAATTCGTATTGTTTATTGTTTGGCGCGGGGGTCGGGTTGGGGCTTAGCCCCAGCCCGTGGTTATAGCATACCTACTGTTAGCACTCTGTAATTTGCCCAAGGCTGAAAAGGAAATCACAGAGGCAACATCAGAACTGCTTCGAGTCCTGGATCTAGCCCTCCAAGACTCAGAGAGGGATCTCTCTGTATGATGTAGCTTTGTTTGAAAATGATATTAGGCTAGGTAATGAGAACAATGGGTTTTGTTGCGAAAGGGTTTATAAATTGGTTGAGGCAGCTTACACATCCATTGGGCTATGGGGTCTGCAATTAATTAGGAATGAAATACAACCATAAATGACAAAGAAAACCTTCACAAGGCAAGATAACACACTCACTGGATCTTTAATAGTTTAAATGATGATCAGAGGAAAAGTTAAGGGAAACAACTTCAACTAACAAGCACTTAAGAATCTCTTAATTGAAGATTGTTTGGAAGACAAACATTGAAATCTTCAGAATCGGAATCAGGGTATCAGAGATAAATCCTGAGACATAACGCTATTCGTAAAGATTAGCTTTAGAAAAACAAGATGGTCACAAAGCAAGAAAACATTTACTGAGAAATCACATCACCAGTAAACATGCACAGGAATCCTGTAAAGAGCCTCTTTCATTAATGGCAGATCTATTCAAAAATGTTACAGCTCGGTAGCCTCCAGGGCGTGAAGATCCAACCCCATTACATTAAAATCATCTCAATATATAATATACATCTCTTCATCAAGTTTCGAGAGTCAGTTCAACCGTCTCGGGCGAAAATAGCCACCACTCCCATCAAATTCAGAGTTTTCTGTTATAAAAATTGGGCCGTTTTTCTGTGAAACAGGGGTCCGTTCAGACGCGATTATCTCTTCAAATATGACACCTGGGTGAAAAATGAAAGAGTTTATTGTAGATGGGTATGTGCTGGACAAAAACCTCCTTTGATTTCACAAAATTCATCTCCAGCTGGTCGTGGAAGCTCTTGCAAAATCGGGACTGAAACGGAAAATGGCAAATCTGGAAAAATAGGCCTCGAATATGCCTTCGACCAGATCTGCTCGTAACTCCGTTGCAAAAACAGAAAAAAGGGTTTTGTTCCTCATCCTGTGCTGACCAAAAACCTCTCTCAGATTTTTAAAATTCGCCTCCGTTTGCTCAGGATATCCGTCGGAAGAAGACATGGTGAAAATGGGCAAAAATGGTGAAAATGTGCAAAAGTGATTTTTTTGGCAGGAAAAATCTCGGACCCCCCCCCTCGTTAAATGCAGACTGCTCGGGGGGGTCCGAAATTTAACCTAGGCCGTGGATCAGGTTGGGCAATTGTGGGCCGTTGGAATTTGTATGGGTTTTAATATGACATTAGACCCCCCCTCGTTAAAAATCGAACTCACGGGGGGTCCGAGATGGAATATGGAGCGTGGATTAAATTAAGGGTATAAGATGGGGGGCGCGGGGGTGTGAAGGTGTACGTGGGTATAGTGGAGAATAGGGGGAGTGGGTAGTGGAGGATGAGGGGGGATGACGTATGGAGATGGTAGTGGAGTGGGGTACGTGGGGGATGGGGAGTGAGTGGAGTAGGGTAGGTTAGGTGGGGGATGGGATACGTAGGACTTAAGTTAATTTATTTTAGTTTATTTCTTATTTTTTGTTTTATGTTTTTTGTATTTTAGTTTATTTCTTATTTTTTGTTATATATTTTTTATGTTTTTCTTTTTTAAATGTTTTTATATGATATTTGTTTTTAAATTTGTTTTATTTCTTTTTATTTTTAATATAATTTTATTATATTCCTTTTTAATTTTAAATACATTTTAATACTTTTTATTTTTTAATGTTTTTTAATGTTTTTTAAATATTTTTAATTTTATTTAATTTTTTATAATTGTTTTCATATATGTTTTATTTTAATTGAAAATTAACCTAACTTTTAACTTAGATTACTAACTAATCACTAACCTAGATTACTAACTTAATTAATAATTAATTAATTAAAAATTAATTAATGATTAATTAATTATTAAATAGTCATTATTAATCAATTTAGACATAGACTAACCTTATTGCTTTATCCTAAGT
>ML784543.1:247665-260784 GCA_009831015.1 Picea engelmannii | reverse complement strand
AGTAAACCTAGCAATTGAAAGTTGGGTTTGTATACTCCACTTCCAGTTCCTTCTCGACCTTGGGAAAGTATTTCCATGGATTTTGTAGGTGGTTTACCTATGTCGAGATGAAATCATGATTATCTTTATGTTGTGGTTGATCATTTTAACAAAATGTGTATTTTGATGCCTTGTACTAAGAAGGTTACAGCTGAACAAATGACACAAATGTTCTTTCAAAATGTTTAGGTGCATTTTGGATTGCCTAAATCCATTATTTCTGATCGGGATTCTCGATTTGTTGGAAGTTTTTGGTCGCGTTTATGGGCACTCATGGACACCAAACTTAAAAAGAGCACAACTTTTCATCCACAGAAAGATGGTCAGATAGAGGTGGTAAATCGAATAGTGGTGCATCTTCTTCGTGCTTATTGCAGCAAGAATCCTAAACTTTGGGATGAGCATTTACACTACATTCAGCATGCTTACAATCGAGCTAAGCACTCTTCGACTGAAACGTTGCCATTTGAAGCATGTTTTGGCTATTTTCCCAAGTCTCCTTTAGATTTTATCTTTGGGAAGGATATTGCTATCTATGGTCAATATGACATTGATAGGGCATAAAAGTTCATTGAACAAATTCAGTCGATACATCAAGTGGTGCAAGAGCAGTTGGAAAAGAGTCAAGCCAAGTACAAAACGAGACATGACAAGCATCGTGTTGATCACAGTTTCCAAGTTGGAGATGAAGTTTGGATTTACATCAGTAAGGAGAGGCTTAAAGGAGAAGGTAAAAATTTGAAACCGATTCGATATGGTCCTTTCAAGATTATCGATAAGATTGGTAACAATGCCTTTCGTTTAGATTTTCCTCCTTATATGCAGATGTATGCAGTTGTTAATGTTGAGAATTTGAAATTGTATGAGCCTCCATTGATTGATGATCATGGAGAGCATGTTCAGATTCCTTCTATAGATGATTTTTCCCTAGAATATCTTACAGAACTGCATGAAGACACCATCCTTGACAGGAGAATGCGAACCTCAAAATGAGGAAATGTGGAGTATCTTCAAGTTGGTCTTAAAGGAAAAAATCCAAGAAAATCCAAGTGGATTGAGGTTGGAAGGGTGGGGGAACTATACCCTCATCTTCACATAGACTGAAAATAGTCTTTTGGAGGTCCAAAAGCTTCCCAATGGGGAGGTGTGATCAGGGGATCAAATTTTGCTAAAAAATTCAAAGTGCTCGGAATCGCTTCAAATCAAATGAGAGCATAGGCCTCATCGTTTCGAACCCAACGCAATGTGTTTCGTCTCAAACGGATGTCGGGAGCGAGAGATATCATGATATGTTCGAATCGTCAAATAGGCAAAAAAAGGACATTGACTGTGCAGTCCGTACAGGCTGACGTGGCAGGGCCATATGATGATGTGGCAGAGACCGTACAACCGTATGATGATGTGGCATGTGATGACATGGTATTTTTTGATTGGCAGATGTGGTTGAATTGTGACGTGACAGGTGGCATCATTTTTGGTCAATGGTATGGTGCCATGTGGCCCAGTCATGGGCTGCCACGTGGCACCCCGTTAGTGGCTATTGGTTTTTTATTTTAAATTTTATGGGGTCCATGGGGGTTGAACCCCAGACCTCCCCACCATTGTAAATCCTTAACAAAGTCCACCCGACCAATACACCACCGATTGTTCCTTGTTATATGAGTGGGGTTAAATCAATTTGAATTCGTATTGTTTATTGTTTGGTGTGGGGGTCGGGTTGGGGCTTAGCCCCAGCCTGTGGTTATAGCATACCTACCATACGACCAGGTCATATGGCTCTGGTACAATGCGCGTGCGTTTTGGGTTTTACATTATGGTTTAAAACGGTTGAAACGACCGCCACATGTAACGGTTCTATTTGCCTATGGGACAGAGCCCTTTTTAAAATGTGCGAGGTCATATGACTCTCATGTGCCCGAGAGCTAGGCGATTAGGGGCTGGCGCACCCATAACCATCCTACAGTTTGCATCGTTTACACGGTTGCATTTGATGTTGGGTTTTTACGCTTTAAATAGCGTGTGTGCTAGGTTGCATGAACAAGGGTGCATTTTGTAGACGCAGAGACAACAAGCTTGAAGGGGAGACTTCTAAGAAGCCTAACTTCTTCGTTTTTTGGCCAAACGAGGTGCCGAAAAAGCCCAGCTAGGGGGTTTTGGACGCTCTGAAGCCATTGGAGCAGTCTGTTGGTCATTTTGAGCATTGTAAAGCACGTTTTTGAGCACTTTGAGCAATTAATAATAATGATCCATTGGAAGTCAGACCAGGAGATGTATCCCAAGAGAGGGGTGAACTCCTTTATCATTTGTTGTGTTTATGTGCTTATGTTCATTGATTATGCTATTGTTTATTTGTGTCTTAAATGAGTAAATCCTTTTTATAATGTGTTGCAAAGTTGATCCATTTTCTTTTAACACATAAACTTTACTTGCAAATATTTTCAAGATTACAAGTCTTCTTCATTTTTAGATCATTCAATAGCATCACAAAGTGTACTAGGGTTTCCAAGCACTCCAAGTATACTAGGGTTTCCAAATTCCAAAAAACCTTATCAAGATCAAGTGCTCTTTTACTCCTATAATGTTTCTCCCAATATATAGAAAATTTCTTCAAGAAATATAGCATTGAAGATAATGAGAGAAAATGCAAATGAAGAAGAGTAGAAAAGCTTGAAGTATTCTCATGTTTTTTTATGGTTAATGGAAATTTTCTTCAATGTTGTTAGTATTATTATACAATTAGTTCATGCGTGAATTCCACTCATCCTATGCTTCTCATTTGTGAGAAAGGGAATTATCTCATTCTCGTCATCACCCCACTCATCCCGCCACAATATTGGTGTATGCACCATTTTATGTGTCACTTAGTGAAAGCTTTCCAAAAAATCTTAGACACCTTGTTTTTGTGAATCTCCACTTGATTTCATGTGTTATGAGAATTTTCAATTCTTTTCAATCTAGGAAATGACACCTTCAATAGCATCACAACAATCCAACCTAATTGTTCGAACAATAATTGCAAGGTATTTTATGCCCCCCATACCAAATTTTCAATATGTCCTTGAATGGATTAAGGAGGCGAGTTGCAACTCACCATAAAAAAATAGTCGGGCCTCAGATGGATGAACCTTTAGTTTCTTTGGACTTGGGGAATCATATAAAATCTAGGGGCACTCCTCCCCCATGATTCTATCTCTCGGAAAATGGTTTGTTTGAAATCTCCAGAACTAGGGTTTTTCTTAATAAGGGACAGTGTAATTTTTGAACTAGGGGTCGATTTTGAAAAACATCATGTCGGGGGATTATGGGTAGCATGCTCATGTGGGCCTTGGAAAAAAATGCTTGTAGGAGCTTACACAACTTAATTATGTTGCTTGGTTTGGATTGTAAGACCCTGTACCAAATTTTTAATATGTCCCTGCATGGCTTGAGGAGGCGAGATGTAACTCACCATAAAAATATGACTATGCCTCAAATCGATGAACCACTAGTTGCGTTGAACTTGTGACACTTGATTACAACTAGGGGTACCCCTTCCCTATGATTTTGTTTCTCGAAAAATGGTTTGTTCGAGGATCTCTGAAACAAGGGTTTTTCTCAGTAAGGGACAATGCAATTTATGAATTAGGGGTCAATTTTGAAAACATTGTGTTGAGAAATTGTGGGTAGCATAGTCATGTGGGCCTTGGAAAAAAAAGTTGTAGGAGGTTAAAAAAATCAATTACTTTGGTCGGTTTGGATTTTATGCCCATGAACCAAATTATCAATATGTCCCTAAATGACATTAGGAGGCGAGTTGCAACTTGCCATAAAATTCTAACCAGGACTTAGATGGATGAACCATTAGTTGCATTAGAATCCTAACACCAAATTATAGCTAGGGAAGCCTCTCCCCTGTGATTCCATTTTCTGGAAAAAATGTTTGTTCGAGGATATCTAGAACTAGGGTTTTTCTTAGTAAGGAACAATGCAATTTCTAAACTAGGGGTCTATTTTGAACAACACTATGTAGGGAAATTGTAAGTAGCATGGTCATGTGGGCCTTGTCCAAAAACTCTTGTGGGAGCTTAAAAAACTCAATTATCTTTCTTGTATTGGATTTTATGCCCCCAGACCAAATTTTTAATGTGTCATTTAATGGATTTAGGAGGTAAGTTGTAATTCACCAAAAATTTCTTATTAGGACTTTGATGGAAAAACCATAATTTGCATTGGACTCCTGACACCAGATTACAACTAGAGGAACCCTTCCCTTGTGATTATGTTTCCTAGAAAATATTTTGTTCGAGGATCTCTAGAAATATGTTTTTTCTTAGTAAGGCACAATGCAATTTCTGAACTAGGAGTTGATTTTGAAGAACACTGTTTTAGGCCATTGTGGGTAGAGTGGTCACATGGGCCTTGGATAAACACACTTGCAGGAGATTATATAAGTCACTCATGTTGCTTATTTTGGATTTTATGCCCTTGGACCAAATTGTTAATATGTCCTTGAATGGATTTAGGAGGCAAGTTGCAACTCACAATAAAAATCTAATTGATCCTCTCATAAATGAACCATTAGTTGCATTGAAATCCTGACATCGAATTACATCTAGGGGCACCCCTCCCCTATGATTATGCTACCTAGAAAATGGTTTGTTCAAGGATCTTCAAAACTAAGGTTTTGCTCAGTAAGGCATAGTGCACATTCTAAACTAGGGGTCGATTTTGAAGGACACTATGTCGGGTGATTATGAGTAGCATGGTTACATGGGACTTGGACAAACACACTTTCATGAGCTTAAAAAAATCAATTATTCTACTCGATTTATATTTTATGCCCTCAGACCAAATCATCATTATGTCCCCAAATGGCTTTAGGAGGTGAGTTACAATGCGCCATAAAACTCTAATCATGCCTTCGATGGATGAAGAATCAGTTGTGTTGGACTACTGACAAAGGATGAGAGCTAGGGTAATCCCTCCCATACAATTCGATTTCTGAGAAAATGGTTTGTCTAAGGATATCCAAAACCAAGGTTTTTCTCAGTAAGGTACAATGTAATTTCTGAACTAGGGTTTGATTTTGAAGAACACAATGTTGGGAAATTGTGGGTATCCCGGTCACGTAGGTTTTGGACAAAAAAATTTGTGAGAGTTTATGGAACTCAAATATGCTTCTCGAATTGGATTTTAAGCCCCCATACCAAATTGTCAATGTGTCCCTGAATTCATTTAGAAGGTGAGTTTCAACTCGTCATAAAACTCTAATTGGGCCTCTGATGGGCAAATTGTTAGTTGTGTTGGACTCCTGACATTGGATTAAAGTTAGGGTCACCCCTCCCCTGTGATTTCGTTTCCCAGAAAATGGTTTGTTCAAGGATATCCGAGACTAGATTTTTTCTCAATAAGGCACAATCCACTTTTTGAACTTGGGGTCAATTTTGAAGAACACTTTGTCAGGCCTCTAGATGTACCCTAAAAGGGTATATACAATGAATATCATATCTTGTTATATGCACTTATATAAAACATATGGATTTAACATTACAAATTGGTTTCAAGATGAAGAGGGAACTTCAATGCACTTTTAATTGGATAATCCTAGGGTTTTGATGTTCAAATAGTCTTTTTCCTTTAGCCTCCATTGAAGCTGTTGCATTGACTCCATATGCACAAGAATTCAAGAAAACACTAGTCTTTCCCATTTGCAAGTGATACAAATCCCTCTCTCTCTCTCTCTCTCTCTCTCTCTCTCAACAACTTGTGTTAGCTTTAGGATTTGCATTTACATTTTCATCCTCTCACATTCATAGTATAACAATTTCCATTAATTGTTTGGAATCATATCTAACATAGTCATTGTTGCAATAATTACATTTTCAGCCATTAGGGCTTGTCATGGGGTCTCTGCTTAGTTAACCTATGAAATAACATGTTCTTTCATGGGATATCAAAGAAACTCTCTAATTTCAATAGATATTGATAAATACCACTCAAAATAAGTTTTTTGAACCCCCCTCCCAATACACATTTTTTATTTTTAAAACCCTTATTTTTACTAGATATCCCCTATTTTTACCAAATACCCCATTTATACCCCCTAATACCTATAAACCCCCAGTACCCCTCATCTCCCCACCCCAATACCTATAATATATTGAATCTATTTTTTCACAATTTTAAAACCCTCTTTATGAATGAACACGATAAGATATTGGTCAACAAAGTGAAGCTCTAGTGGGGCTTGCCATATTGTAGTAAATTAATATTGTTTCATGCTCTTTATTCATGCAATCATTGGTGGATGGTTTACAATTCTTTTCATTGTCATTTGTCATATCTTCATTCACTTTCTTGCTAATTTAGAACTGGCATATATATTCTATTGTAAAATTTTTATATGCTTAAACATGTAGTCTTGTCATGGAGCTCTTATGTGCACTTTTGGAGAGATATTGTGAATTTTTTTCTTATTTTGGTGGATGTTCATGATAATAGGGTTTTTTCATGCATATCTACTTGGTGTATTAAGTGGTATTTTCCAAGTATTTGTGTTTTTTACATGGCATTTAAGTCAATTATATATTAAAGTGGTAATAAGTGTATGTTATCTTGTTTCCTATGAGAATTCTTGCTAGAAACCCTAAGGAAGGATTAAGATTGTTTATCCTCTTCCCTTATTTGTCCATCTTAGTTTTGTTAAAGCATACGAGGTCAAGGTTAGGGATTGTGAGTGGACATTCCCATAACCTTGTCTTTCAGGTTTAAATAAAAGGTTTATGAGAGGATAAAATATAGGGTTTAACCTAGTTCCACTTGATATCATTTGCTTGACGATAGAGAAGAAGTAACATATGTATAGAGATGCTAGATGTGGATTGGAGATAATATTTTGATGACGTCAATGTTGTTTCTTAATCACATCAGTGGGAAGGATACTAGGCATGATTGCATGCAGGTCAGGACATTTAGTGTCAATTGCACTCAATGTAAAGAAAAATCTCGGGTAACCACAAACAATTATATGATACATGATTTACATAGATAAGTAATTTTATTCTATTTGTTGCAACACATATGAAAAGGTAGATATAAAATTCAAATTCAAATTTAGATGTGAATAAGTAACATCATAAAATAAATTGTTCATTCCATTCATTTCCCAAACATCAAATTTTTTATCTGAGCTATTTTGTTCTGGTCTTTCATAGTCATAATACTATATTTTCTTACTTGTTCATGTCCTTGATTGTCAAAGTAATATATTATTTTACTTTAATTAACTATGTATTGTTCATTCCATCATTACAAAGCGGCCCATTTCTCCCAAGGAAGAAGGGAAATGATAGTGAAATTCTCAACATTTTAGTTTGTTGCTTGCCAATGTTTCTACTATAGCTATTCTTTGTGATAATAGGACATGAAATGATGCTTACAATGGGAATGACTAGGAAAACTAATACCAATATATTTTACGAGGAACTTTGATGGGGTGTACTATGAAGGTAGCCATGAGATGCTCCTATGTAATTGTCCTTATTGGCACCTTGACTAGCATCAGAAAGTGTACTAGGGTTTCCAAGCACTCTAAGTATACTAGGGTTTCCAAATTCCACAAAACCTTATCAATATCAAGTGTTATTTTACTCCTCTAACATTTCTCCCAATCTCTAGTAGATTTCTTCAAGAAATATAGCATTGTAGATAATGAGAGAAAATGTAAATGAAGGAGAGTAGAAAAGCTTGAAGTATTCTCATGTTTTTTTATGGTTAATGGCAATTTTCTTCAATGTTGTTAGTATTCATATACAATTAGGTCATGTGTGCACTCCACTCATCCTATGCTGCTTGGTTGTGAGAAAGGGAATTATCTCCCTCCTCTCATCACTCCACTCATCCTACTACCATATTGGTGTATGCACCATTTTATGTGTCAATTAGTGAAAGCTTTCCAAAAAATCTTAGACACCTTGTTTATGCGAATATCCACTTGATTTCATGTGTTATGAGCATTATTAATTCTTGTCAATATAGGAATTGTCACCTTGAATAACATCATAACAATCCAAACTACTTGTTCGAATAATAGTTGGATTGGGATTTTGTGACCCCCATACCAAATTGTCAATATGTCCTTGAATTGCTTGAGGAGGCGAGTTGCAACTCACCATAAAAAAATAACCAAGACTCATATGGATGAACCATCAGTTACTTTGGACTCGGGGCATCAGATTAAATCTAGGGGTACTCCTCCCCTATGATTTTGTTTCCTGGAAAATGGTTTGTTCGAAATCTCCTGAACTAGGGTTTTAATTAATAAGGGACAATGTCATTTTTGAACTAGGGTTCAATTTTTAAAAATGTCGTGTTGGGGGATTATGGGTAGAATGCTCACATGGGCCTTGGACAAACACTATTTCAATAGCTTATGAAACTTAATTATGTTTCTGATTTTGGATTATATGCCCCCATACCACTTTGTCAATATTTCCTTGAATGGATTGAGGAGGCATGATGTAACTCACCATAAAAATATAAATAGGCCTCAGATCGACAAACCACTAAATTTGTTGGACTTGGGACACTGGTTTACAACTAGGGGCATCCGTCCCCTATGATGTTTTTTCTCGAAAAATGGTTTGTTCTAAGATCTCTAAAACTAGGGTTTTTCTCACTAAGGAACAATGCAATTTCTAAATTAGGGGTCAATTTTGAAAAACACTTTGTCAAGAAATTGTGGGTAGCATAGTCATGTGGGTCTTGGCCAAACATACTTGTAGGAGGTTACAAAACTCAATTATTGTTCTCGGTTTGGATTTTATGCCCACGAACCAAATTGTGAATATGTCCCTAAATGACTTTAGGAGGCGAGTTACAGCTCACCATAAAATTCTATCCAGGGCTTCAATGGATGAACCATTAGTTGCATTGGGATCCTAACACTGGATTATAGCTAGGGGAAACCCTCCCCTATGATTCCATTTTCTGGAAAAAAAAATTGTTGGAGGACCTTCGGAACTAGGGTTTTGCTTAGTAAGGCATAATGCAATTTCTGAACTAGGGGTGTATTTTGAAGAACACTATGTCGGGAAATTTTGGGTAGCATGGTCATGTGTTCCTTGGCCAAAAACACTTGTGGGAGCTTAAGAAACTCAATTATGTTTATTGGATTGGATTTTATGCCCCCAAGACAAATTGTTAATGTGTCCCTAAATGTATTTAGGAGATGTGATGTAATTCACCATAAAATTATAATTCAGACTCTGATGAAAAAATCATAAGTATTTTTGGGCTCCTAAAACTAGATTAAAACTAGAGGCACCCCTCCTTTTTGATTATGTTTCCTAGAAAATATTTTGTTCGAGGATCTCTAGAAATAGGGTTTTTCTTAGTAATACACAATGCAATTTTTGAACTAGGGATTGATTTTCAAGAACAATATTTTGAGTCATTATGGGTAGAGTGGTCACACGGGCCATGGGTAAACACACTTACAAGAGATTATAGAACTCATTCATGTTGCTTATTTTGGATTTTATGGCCCTGGACCAAACTGTCAATATGTCCCTGAATGGCTTTAGGAGGAGAGTTTCAACTCGCCATAAAAATCTAACTGATCCTATGATAGATGAATCATTAGTTGCATTGGAATCCTGACACCAAATTTCAACTAGGGGAGCCCTTCCCCTGTGATTATGCTACATGGAAAATTGTTTGTTCAAGGATCTTTAGAACTAAGGTTTTTCTCAATAAGGAACAATTCAGTTTCTAAACTAGGGGTAACTTTTGAAGAACATTGTGTCAGGTGATTATGAGTAGCATGGTCACATGCAACTTGGCCAAACACACCTGCAAGAGCTCTCACAACTCAATTATTCTGCTCAATTTATATTTTATGCCCTCAAACCAAATCATCAATATGTCCCTGAATGGATTTAGGAGGCGAGTTAAAATGCACCGAAAAACTCTAATCATGCCTTCGATGGATGAATAATCAGTTGTGTTGGACTACTAAAAAAGGATTACAGCTAGGGGCACCTCTCCCCTGCAATTCTATTTCCCCCAAAATGGTTGGTTTGAGGATATCCAGAACCAGGGTTTCGCTCAATAAGGCACAATCTAATTTCTGAACTACGGGTTGATTTTGAAGAAAACTATGTCGGGAAATTATGGGTAGTTTGGTCACGTGGGCCTTAGCCAAACACATTTGTGAGAGTTTACGAAACTCAATTATGCTGCTCATATTGGATTTTAAGCCCCGAGACCAAATTGTTAATATGTCCCTGAATTTCTTTAGGAGTTGAGTTGCAACTCGCCATAAAAATATAATCGGTCCTCTGATGGACAAATCGTTAGTTGCATTGGAATCCTGACATGGGATTGAAGCTAGGGGCACCCCTCCCCTTTGATTTTGTTTCGCAAAAAATAGTTTGTTCAAGGATCTACAAAACTAGGGTTTTTCTTAGTAATGCACAATAAAAAAATTTACTCGGGGTAAATTTTGAAGAACATTGTGTCAAGCCTCTAATCAGGCCATAAAAGGGTATATACAATGAATACCATATACCATTCTATGCCCTTGTATAAAATATAGGGCTTTACACATTACAAATTGGTTTCAATATGAAGAGGGAACTTCAATGCACTTTTAATTGGATAATACTAGGGTTTTGATGTTCAAATAGTTTGTTGCCTTTAGCCTTTATTGAAGCTATTTCATTGACTCCATATGCCCAAGAATTCAATACAACACTAGTATTTCTAATTTTCAGGTGATCTAAAACCCTATTCCTCTCTCTCTCAACAACTTGTCTGAGCTTTAGGATTTGCATTTACATCTTCATTCTCTCGCATTCATAGTCTAACAATTTCCATTAATTGTTTGGAATCATATCTAACATAGTCATTGCTGCAATATTTACATTTTTACCCATTAGGGCTTGTCACGGGGTATCCACTTACTTAAACTGTGACATAACATGTGCTTTCATGGGATATTAAATAATACCTCTAATTTCACTAGATATTGATAAATAACTCTCAAAATCATTTTTTAAACCCCCCCTCCCAATCCATATTTTACATTTAAAAAAACCTTTATTTTTACTAGATATCCCGTATTTTTACCGAATACCCCTTTTATACCCCCTAATACCTATAAATCCATCATACCCCTCATCTCCCCACCCTCGATACCTACAATATATTGACTCTATTTTTTCACAATTTTAAAACCCCCTTTATGAATGAATGTGATAAGATATTGGTAAACAAGGTGAAGACCATGTGGGGCTTGTCATATTGCACTCAATTAATATTGTTTCAAACTCTTTATTCATGCAATCATTGGTGGATGGTTTGCAAGTATTTTCATTGTCATTTTCCATATCTTCATTGACTTTCTTACTAATTTAGAACTGGTATATTTCTACTATTGTAAACTTATTATATTCTTAAACATTTAGTCTTGCCATGTTGCTCTTATGTGCACTTTTGGAGAGATATTGTGAATTATTTTCTTATTTTGGTGGATGTTTCATGAAACTAGGGTTTGTTCATGCAAAAATACTTGGTCTAGTAAGTGGTATTTTCCAAGTATTTGTGTTTCTTTCATGGTATTTAAGTAAATTATGTATTAAAGTGGTAATAAGTGTATGTTATCTTGTTTCCTTGGATAATTCTTGATAGAAACCCTAAGGAAGGATTAAGATTGTTTACCCCCTTCCATTTTTGGTCCATCTTAGTTTTGTTGAAGCATACAAGGTCAATATTAGGGACTGTGAGTGGACATTCCCCTAACCTTATCTTTGAGGTTTAAATATAGGGTTTATGAGAGGATAAACTCTAGGGTTTAACCTAGTTCCACTTGATATCATTTCCTAAATGATAGAGAAGAAGTAGCATATGTATAGAGATGCTAGATGTGGACTGGAGATAATATTTTGATGACGTCAATGTTGTTTCTTACTCACATCAATGGTAAGGCTATTAGGAAGGATTGCATGAAGGTCAGGACATTTAGTGTTGACTACATCTAATGTAAAGAAAATTTGTGGGAAACCATGGACAATTATATGATACATGATTTACATAGATGAGTAATTTATTCTATTTGTTGCAACGTGTATGACAAGGTAGATATCAAATTCAAATTCAAATTTAGATATGAATAAGTAACATGATAAAATAAATTGTTCATTCCATTCATTTCCCAAACATCAAATTTCTTATTTGAACTATTTTGTTTTGGCCTTTCATAGTCATAGTACTAGATTTTCTTACTTGTTCATGTCCTTCATTGTCAAAGTACTAGATTCTTTTACTTGAAATCACTATGTGTTGTTCATGCAATCATTGCAAAGTGACCCCTTTCACCCAAGGAAGAAGGTACAACATTTTGGTTTGTTGCTTGCTAGTGTTTCTAATGTACTTATTCTTTGTGATAATAAGACATGAAATGATGCTTACAATGGGAATGACTAGGAAAATTAATACCAATATATTTTACGAGGAACTTTGATGGGGTGTACTATGAAGGTAGCCATGAGATGGTCCTATGTAATTGTCCTTATTGGCACCTTGACTAGCATCAGAAAGTGTACTAGGGTTTCCAAGAACTCCAAGTATACTAGGGTTTCCAAATTCCACAAAACCTTATCAAGATCAAGTGTTATTTTACTCCTCTAACATTTCTCCCATTCTCTAGTAGATTTCTTCAAGAAATCTAGCATTGTATATAATGAGAGAAAATGTAAATGAAGGAGAGTAGAAAAGCTTGAAGTATTCTCATGTTTTTTTTATGGTTAATGACAATTTTCTTCAATGTTGTTAGTATTCGTATACAATTAGGTCATGTGTTCACTCCACTCATCCTATGCTGCTCGGTTGTGAGAAAGGGAATTATCTCCCTCCTCTCATCACTCCACTCATCCTACCATCATATTGGTGTATGCACCATTTTATGTGTCAATTAGTGAAAGCTTTCCAAAAAATCTTAGACACCTTGTTTATGCGAATATCCACTTGATTTCATGTGTTATGAGCATTATTAATTCTTGTCAATATAGGAAATGTCACCTTCAATAGCATCATAACAAT
>ML784543.1:206110-246196 GCA_009831015.1 Picea engelmannii | reverse complement strand
CGGACCAACGCTTTGAAAGCTTCCAATCGGGCTTTTCCTTTCTCGCCAGTCAGATCTGGGGCCATTGTAGCAGGCCGTCGACCTCCAGCAAGTACAGTCGCAGCAGGCCCTCATGCAAGTGCCGAATCGCGTCTCTGTACCCCCTCCTGAACTAGGGTTTTAATTAATAAGGAACAATGCAATTTCTGAACTAGGGGTCGATTTTTAAAAACGTCGTGTTGGGGGATTATGGGTAGCATGCTCACATGGGCCTTGGACAAACACTATTTCAATAGCTTATGAAACTTAATTATGTTTCTGATTTTGGATTGTATGCCCCCATACCACTTTGTCAATATTTCCTTGAATGGATTGAGGAGGCATGATGTAACTCACCATAAAAATATAAATAGGCCTCAGATCGACAAGCCACTAAATGTGTTGGACTTGGGACACTGGTTTACAACTAGGGGCATCCGTCCCCTATGATGTTTTTTTCTCGAAAAATGGTTTGTTCTAGGATCTCTAAAACTAGGGTTTTTCTCACTAAGGGACAATGCAATTTTTGAATTAAGGATCAATTTTTAAAAACACTTTGTCAGGAAATTGTGGGTAGCATAGTCACGTGGGCCTTGGAAAAACACACTTGTAGGAGGTTACAAAACTCAATTATTCTGCTCGGTTTGGATTTTATGCCCACGAACCAAATTGTGAATATGTCCCTAAATGACTTTAGGAGGCAAGTTGCAACTCACCATAAATTCTATCCAGGACTTCGATGGATGAACCATTAGTTGCATTGGGATCCTAACACTGGATTATAGCTAGGGGAAACCCTCCCCTGTGATTCCATTTTCTGGAAAAAAAAATTGTTGGAGGACCTTCGGAACTAGGGTTTTGCTTAGTAAGGCATAATGCAATTTCTGAACTAGGAGTGTATTTTGAAGAACACTATGTCGGGAAATTGTGGGTAGCATGGTCATGTGTTCCTTGGCCAAAAACACTTGTGGGAGCTTAAGAAACTCAATTATGTTTCTTGGATTGGATTTTATGCCCCCAAGCCAAATTGTTAATGTGTCCCTAAATGGATTTAGGAGATGTGATGTAATTCACCATAAAATTATAATCCAGACTTTGATGAAAAAATCATAAGTATTTTTGGACTGCTAAAACCAGATTAAAACTACAGGCACCCCTCCTTTCTGATTCTGTTTCCTAGAAAATATTTTGTTCGAGGATCTCTAGAAATAGGGTTTTTCTTAGTAATACACAATGCAATTTTTGAACTAGGGATTGATTTTCAAGAACAATATTTTGAGTCATTATGGGTAAAGTGGTCACACGGGTTGTGGATAAACACACTTACAAGAGTTTATAGAACTCATTGATGTTTCTTATTTTGGATTTTATGCCCCTGGACCAAACTGTCAATATGTCCCTGAATGGATTTAGGAGGAGTTTCAACTCCCCATAAAAATCTAACTGATCCTATGATAGATGAATCATTAGTTGCATTGGAATCCTGACACCAAATTTCAACTAGGGGAACCCCTCCCCTATGATTATGCTACACAGAAAATTGTTTGTTCAAGGATCTTTAGAACTAAGGTTTTTCTCAATAAGGCACAATTCACTTTCTAAACTAGGGGTCACTTTTGAAGAACATTGTGTCGGGTGATTATGAGTAGCATGGTCACATGTAACTTGGCCAAACACACCTGCAAGAGCTCTCACAACTCAATTATTCTACTCAATTTATATTTTATGCCCTCAAACCAAATCATCAATATGTCCCTGAATGGATTTAGGAGGTGAGTTAAAATGCGCCGAAAAAATCTAATCATGCCTTCGATGGATGAATAATCAGTTGTGTTAGACTACTAACAAAGGATTACAGCTAGGGGCACCTCTCCCCTGCAATTCTATTTCCCCAAAAATGGTTGGTTTGAGGATATCCAGAACCAGGGTTTTGCTCAATAAGGCACAATCTAATTTCTGAACTATGGGTTGATTTTGAAGAAAACTATGTCGGGAAATTATGGGTAGTTTTTTCATGTGGGCCTTAGCCAAACACATTTGTGATAGTTTACGAAACTCAATTATGCTGCTCAGATTGGATTTTAAGACTCGAGATCAAATTGTTAATATGTCCCTGAATTTCTTTAGGAGTTGAATTGCAACTCACCATAAAAATCTAATCGGTCCTCTGATGGACAAATCGTTAGTTGCATTGGAATCCTGACATGGGATTGAAGATAGGGGAACCCCTCCCCTTTGATTTTGTTTCACAAAAAATAGTTTGTTCAAGGATCTACAAAACTAGGGTTTTTCTTAGTAGTGCACAATAAAAAAATTTACTCGGGGTAAATTTTGAAGAACATTGTGTCAAGCCTCTAATCAGGCCATAAAAAGGTATATACAATGAATACCATATACCATTCTATGCCCTTGTATAAAATATAGGGCTTTACACATTACAAATTGGTTTCAATATGAAGAGGGAACTTCAATGCACTTTTAATTGGATAATACTAGGGTTTTTATGTTCAAATAGTTTGTTGCCTTTAGCCTCCATTGAAGCTATTTCATTGACTCCATATGCCCAAGAATTCAATACAACACTAGTATTTCTAATTTTCAAGTGATCTAAAACCCTATTCCTCTCTCTCTCTCAACAACTTGTCTGAGCTTTAGGATTTGCATTTACATCTTCATTCTCTCGCATTAATAGTCTAACAATTTCCATTAATTGTTTGGAATCATATCTAACATAGTCATTGCTCCAATATTTACATTTTTAACCGTTAGGGCTTGTCACGGGGTATCCACTTACATAAACTGTGACATAACACGTGCTTTCATGGGATATTAAATAATACCTCTAATTTCACTAGATATTGATAAATAACTCTCAAAATCATTTTTTAAATCCCCCCTCCCAATCCATATTTTGGATTAAAAAAAACCTTTATTTTTACTAGATAACCCATATTTTTACCGAATACCCCTTTTATACCCCCTAATACCTATAAATCCATCGTACCCCTCATCTCCCCACCCTCGATACCTACAATATATTGACTCTATTTTTTCACAATTTTAAAACCCCCTTTATGAATGAATGTGATAAGATATTGGTGAACAAGGTGAAGACCATGTGGGGCTTGTCATATTGCACTCAATTAATATTGTTTCAAACTCTTTATTCATGCAATCATTGGTGGATGGTTTGCAAGTATTTTCATTGTCATTTTCCATATCTTCATTGACTTTCTTACTAATTTAAAACTGGTATATTTATACTATTGTAAACTTATTATATTCTTAAACATTTAGTCTTGCCATGGAGGTCTTACGTGCACTTTTGGAGAGATATTGTGAATTATTTTCTTATTTTGGTGGATGTTTCATGAAACTAGGGTTTGTTCATTCAAAACAACTTGGTCTAGTAAGTGGTATTTTCCAAGTATTTTTGTTTTTTTCATGGTATTTAAGTAAATTATATATTAAAGTGGTAATAAGTGTATGTTATCTTGTTTCCTTGGATAATTCTTGATAGAAACCCTAAGAAAGGATTAAGATTGTTTACCCCCTTCCATTTTTTGTCCATCTTAGTTTTGTTGAAGCATACAAGGTCAATATTAGGGACTGTGAGTGGACATTCCCCTAACCTTGTCTTTGAGGTTTAAATATAGGGTTTATGAGAGGATAAACTCTAGGGTTTAACCTAGTTCCATTTGATATCAATTCCTAAATGCTAGAGAAGAAGTAGAATATGTATAGAGATGGTAGATGTGGACTCGAGATAATATTTTGATGACGCCAATGTTGTTTCTTACTCACATCAATGGGAAGTCTATTAGGCAGGATTGCATGAAGGTCAGGACATTTACTGTTGACTACATTTAATGTAAAGAAAATTCGTGGGAAACCATGGACAATTATATGATACATGATTTACATAGATGAGTAATTTATTCTATTTGTTGCAATGTGTATGACAAGGTAGATATCAAATTCAAATTTAAATTTAGATATGAATAAGTAACATTGTAAAATAAATTGTTCATTCCATTCATTTCCCAAACATCAAATTTCTTATCTGAACTATTTTGTTTTGGCCTTTCATAGTCATAGTACTAGATTTTCTTACTTGTTCATGTCCTTCATTGTCAAAGTACTAGATTCTTTTACTTTAAATCACTATGTGTTGTTCATGCAATCATTGGAAAGTGACCCCTTTCACCCAAGGAAGAAGGTACAACATTTTGGTTTGTTGCTTGCTAGTGTTTCTAATGTACTTATTCTTTGTGATAATAAGACATGACATGATGCTTACAATGGGAATGACTAGGAAAATTAATAACAATATATTTTACGAGGAAATTTGATGGGGTGTACTATGAAGGTAGCCATGAGATGGTCCTATGTAATTGTCCTTATTGGCACCTTGACTAGCATCAGAAAGCGTACTAGGGTTTCCAAGAACTCCAAGTATACTAGGGTTTCCAAATTCCACAAAACCTTATCAAGATCAAGTGTTATTTTACTCCTCTAACATTTCTCCCAATCTCTAGTAGATTTCTTCAATAAATATGGCATTGTAGATAATGAGAGAAAATGTAAATAAAGGAGAGTAGAAAAGCTTGAAGTATTCTCATGTTTTTTTATGGTTAATGGCAATTTTCTTCAATGTTGTTAGTATTCGTATACAATTAGGTCATGTGTGCACTCCACTCATCCGATGCTGCTCGGTTGTGAGAAAGGGAAGCATCTCCCTCCTGTCATCACTCCACTCATCCTACCACCATATTGGTGTATGCACCATTTTATGTGTCAATTAGTGAAAGCTTTCCAAAAAATCTTAGACACCTTGTTTATGCGAATATCCACTTGATTTCATGTGTTATGAGCATTATTAATTATTGTCAATATAGGAAATGTCACCTTCAATAGCATCATAACAATCCAAACTACTTGTTCGAACAATAGTTGGATTGGGATTTTGTGACCCCCATACCAAATTGTCAATATGTCCTTGAATTGCTTGAGCAGGCGAGTTTCAACTCACCATAAAAAAATAACCAAGACTCAGGTAGATGAACCGTCAGTTACTTTGGACTCGGGGAATCGGATTAAATCTAGGGGTACTCCTCCCCTATGATTTTGTTTCCTGGAAAATGGTTTGTTCGAAATCTCCTGAACTAGGGTTTTAATTAATAAGGGACAATGCAATTTATGAACTAGGGGTCGATTTTTAAAAATGTCGTGTTGGGGGATTATGGGTAGCATGCTCACATGGGCCTTGGACAAACACTATTTCAATAGCTTATGAAACTTAATTATGTTTCTGATTTTGGATTGTATGCCCCCATACCACTTTGTCAATATTTCCTTGAATGGATTGAGGAGGCATGATGTAACTCACCATAAAAATATAAATAGGCCTCAGATCGACAAACCACTAAATGTGTTGGACTTGGGACACTGGTTTACAAATAGGGGCATCCGTCCCCTATGATGTTTTTTCTCAAAAAATGGTTTGTTGTAGGATCTCTAAAACTAGGGTTTTTCTCACTAAGGGACAATGCAATTTCTGAATTAGAGGTCAATTTTGAAAAACACTTTGTCAGGAAATTGTGGGTAGCATAGTCACGTGGGCCTTGGCCAAACACACTTGTAGGAGGTTACAAAACTCAATTATTGTTCTCGGTTTGGATTTTATGCCCACGAACCAAATTGTGAATATGTCCCCAAATGACTTTAGGAGGCGAGTTGCAGCTCGCCATAAAATTCTATCCAGGACTTCGATGGATGAACCATTAGTTGCATTGGGATCCTAACACTGGATTATAGCTAGGGGAAACCCTCCCCTGTGATTCCATTTTTTGGAAAAAAAAATTGTTGGAGGACCTTCAGAACTAGGGTTTTGCTTAGTAAGGCATAATGCAATTCCTGAACTAGGGGTGTATTTTGAAGAACACTATGTAGGGAAATTGTGGGTAGCATGGTCATGTGTTCCTTGGCCAAAAACACTTGTGGGAGCTTAAGAAACGCAATTATGTTTCTTGGATTGGATTTTATGCCCCCAAGCCAAATTGTTAATGTGTCCCTAAATGGATTTAGGAGATGTGATGTAATTCACCATAAAATTATAATCCAGACTCTGATGAAAAAATCATAAGTATTTTTGGACTCCTAAAACCAGATTAAAACTAGAGGCACCCCTCCTTTCTGATTCTGTTTCCTAGAAAATATTTTGTTCGAGGATCTCTAGAAATAGGGTTTTTCTTAGTAATACACAATGCAATTTTTGAACTGGGGATTGATTTTCAAGAACAATATTTTGAGTCATTATGGGTAAAGTGGTCACACGGGCCGTGGATAAACACACTTAGAGGAGATTATAGAACTCATTCATGTTGCTTATTTTGGATTTTATGCCCCTGGACCAAACTGTCAATATGTCCCTGAATGGCTTTAGGAGGAGAGTTTCAACTCGCCATAAAAATCTAACTGATCCTATGATAGATGAATCATTAGTTGCATTGGAATCCTGACACCAAATTTCAACTAGGGGAACCCCTCCCCTATGATTATGCTACACGGAAAATTGTTTGTTGAAGGATCTTTAGAACTAAGGTTTTTCTCAGTAAGGCACAATTCACTTTCTAAACTAGGGGTCACTTTTGAAAAACATTGTGTCGGGTGATTATGAGTAGCATGGTCACATGTAACTTGGCCAAACACACCTGCAAGAGCTCTCACAACTCAATTATTCTGCTCAATTTATATTTTATGCCCTCAAACCAAATCATCAATATGTCCCTGAATGGATTTAGGAGGTGAGTTAAAATGCACCGAAAAACTCTAATCATGCCTTCGATGGATGAATAATCAGTTGTGTTGGACTACTAACAAAGGATTACAGCTAGGGGCACCTCTCCCCTGCAATTCTATTTCCCCAAAAATGGTTGGTTTGAGGATATCCAGAACCAGGGTTTTGCTTAATAAGGCACAATCTAATTTCTGAACTAGGGGTTGATTTTGAAGAAAACTATGTCGGGAAATTATGGGTAGTTTGGTCACATGGGCCTTAGCCAAACAGATTTGTGAGAGTTTACGAAACTCAATTATGCTTCTCAGATTGGATTTTAAGCCCCGAGACCAAATTGTTAATATGTCCCTGAATTTCTTTAGGAGTTGAGTTGCAACTCGCCATAAAAATCTAATCAGTCCTCTGATGGACAAATCGTTAGTTGCATTGGAATCCTGACATGGGATTGAAGCAAGGGGCACCCTCCCCTTTGATTTTGTTTCGCAAAAAATAGTTTGTTCAAAGATCTACAAAACTAGGGTTTTTCTTAGTAATGCACGATAAAAAAATTTACTCGGGGTAAATTTTGAAGAACATTGTGTCAAGCCTCTAATCAGGCCATAAAAGGGTATATACAATGAATACCATATACCATTCTATGCCCTTGTATAAAATATAGGTCTTTACACATTACAAATTGGTTTTAATATGAAGAGGGAACTTCAATGCACTTTTAATTGGATAATACTAGGGTTTTAATGTTCAAATAGTTTGTTGCCTTTAGCCTCCATTGAAGCTATTTCATTGACTCCATATGCCCAATAATTTAATACAACACTAGTATTTCTAATTTTCAAGTGATCTAAAACCCTATTCCTCTCTCTCTCTCAACAACTTGTCTGAGCTTTAGGATTTGCATTTACATCTTCATTCTCTCGCATTCATAGTCTAACAATTTCCATTAATTGTTTGGAATCATATCTAACATAGTCATTGCTCCAATATTTACATTTTTAACCGTTAGGGCTTGTCACGGGGTATCCACTTACTTAAACTGTGACATAACACGTGCTTTCATGGGATATTAAATAATACCTCTAATTTCACTAGATATTGATAAATACCTCTCAAAATCATTTTTTAAATCCCCCCTCCCAATCCATATTTTAGATTTAAAAAAAACTTTATTTTTACTAGATATCCCTTATTTTTACCAAATACCCCTTTTATACCCCCTAATACTCATAAATCCATCGTACCCCTCATCTCCCCACCCCTGATACCTACAATATATTGACTCTATTTTTTCACAATTTTAAAACCCCCTTTATGAATGAATGTGATAAGATATTGGTAAACAAGGTGAAGACCATGTGGGGCTTGCCATATTGCACTCAATTAATATTGTTTCAAACTCTTTATTCATGCAATCATTGGTGGATGGTTTGCAAGTATTTTCATTGTCATTTTCCATATCTTCATTGACTTTCTTACTAATTTAGAACTGGTATATTTCTACTATTGTAAACTTATTATATTCTTAAACATTTAGTCTTGTCATGGAGCTCTTATGTGCACTTTTGGAGAGATATTGTGAATTATTTTCTTATTTTGGTGGATGTTTCATGAAACTAGGGTTTGTTCATGCAAAAAGACTTGGTCTAGTAAGTGGTATTTTCCAAGTATTTGTGTTTCTTTCATGATATTTAAGTAAATTATATATTAAAGTGGTAATAAGTGTATGTTATCTTGTTTCCTTGGATAATTATTGATATAAACCCTAAGGAAGGATTAAGTTTGTTTACCCCCTTCCATTTTTGGTACATCTTAGTTTTGTTGAAGCATACAAGGTCAATATTAGGGACTGTGAGTGGACATTCCCCTAACCTTGTCTTTGAGGTTTAAATATAGGGTTTATGAGAGGATAAAATCTAGGGTTTAACCTAGTTCCACTTGATATCATTTCCTAAACGATAGAGAAGAAGTAGCATATGTATAGAGATGCTAGATGTGGACTGGAGTTAATATTTTGATGATGCCAATGTTGTTTCTTACTCACTTCAGTGGGAAGGCTATTAGGCAGGATTGCATGAAGGTCAGGACATTTAGTGTTGACTACATTTAATGTAAAGAAAATTCATGGGAAACCATGGACAATTATATGATACATGATTTACATACATGAGTATTTTATTCTATTTGTTGCAACGTGTATGACAAGGTAGATTTCAAATTCAAATTCAAATTTAGATATGAATAAGTAACATCATAAAATAAATTGTTCATTCCATTCATTTCCCAAACATCAAATTTCTTATCTGAACTATTTTGTTTTGGCCTTTCATCGTCATAGTACTAGATTTTCTTACTTGTTCTTGTCCTTCATTGTCAAAGTACTAGATTCTTTTACTTGAAATCACTATGTGTTTTTCATGCAATCATTGCAAAGCGACCCCTTTCACCCAAGGAAGAAGGTACAACATTTTGGTTTGTTGCTTGCTAGTGTTTCTAATGTACTTATTCTTTGTGATAATAAGACATGAAATGATTCTTACAATGGACACGACTAGGGAAATTATTAGCAAGATATTTTACGAGGAACTTTGATGGGGTATAATATGAAGGTAACCATGAGAATGTAATATGTAATTATCCTCATTGGCACGTTCACTAGCATCATAAAGTGTACTATGGTTTCCAAGCACTCCAAGTATACTAGGGTTTCCAAATTTCACAAAACCTTATCGAGATCAAGTGCTCTTTTACTCCTCTAATGTTTTTCCGAATCTCTAGAAAATTTCTTCAAGAAATATAGCATTGAAGATAATGAGAGAAAATGAAAATGAAGAAGAGTAGAAAATCTTAAGTATTCTCATGTTTTTTTTTATGGTTAATGGAATTTTTTTTCTATGTTGTTAGTATTCTTATAAAGTTAGGCCATGCATGAATTCCACTTGTCATATGATGCTCGGTCGGGAGAAAAGGAATTATCTCCCTCTCATCATCACTTCACTCATCCTACCACAATATTGGTGTATGCACCATTTTATGTATCACTTAGTGAAATCTTTCCAAAAAACATTAGACACCTTGTTTCTCTGAATCTCCACTTGATTTCATGTGTTATGAGAATTGTCGATTCTTGTCAATCTGGGAAATGGCACATTCAATAGCATCACAATAATACAACCTACTTCTTCAAACAATAATTGCATTGGGATTTTATTACCCCCATACCAAATTGTCAATATGTCCTTGAATGGCCCGAGGAGGCGAGTTGAAACTCACCATAAAGAAATAATTGGGCCTCATATGGATGAAGCATGAGTGGATTTGGACTCGGGGCATTGGATTAAATCTAGGGAAACCCATCCCCTATGATTCTGTTTCCCGGAAAATGGTTTGTTTGAAATTTGCAACACTAAGGTTTTGCTTAATAAGGGACAATGTAATTTCTGAACTAGGGGTCAATTTTGAAACACACCGTGTCGGGGGATTATGGGTAGCATGTTCACGTGGGCCTTGTACAAACACACTTGCATGAGATTACAAAACGTAATTATATTTTTCAGTTTGGATTGTATGCCCCCATACCAAATTGTCAATATGTCCCTAAATGGCTTCAGGAGGCAATACATAACTCACCATAAAAATCTAACTAGGCCTCAGATCGATATAACATTAATTGTGTTGGACTTGGGACACCATATTACAACTATTTTCACCCTCCCCAATGATTGTATTTCTCAAAAAATAGTTTTTTCGAGGATCTATGAAACTAGGGTTTTCTCACTAAGGGTTAATGCAATTTCTGAATTAGGGGTCAATTTTGAAAAACACTGTGTTGGGAAGTTGTCGATAAAATAGTCACATGGGCTTTGGCCAAACACACTTGTAGGAGGTTACAAAACTCAATTATTCTTCTTGGTTTGGATTTTATGCCCACGAACCAAATTGTCAATATGTTCCTAATTGAATTTAGGAGGCGAGTTTCAACTAGACATAAAATTCTAACCAGGCCTTCAATGGATGAACCATCAGTTGTGTTGGACTCCTAACACGAGATTAGAGCTAGGGGAACCCCTCCCCTTTGATTCCATTTTCTGGAAATAAAATTGTTCAAGGATCTCTGGAACTAGGGTTTTGCTCGGGGTCTATTTTGAAGAACACCATGTCGAGCAATTTTGGGTAGCATTGTCATGTGGGTCTTGGAAAAAAACACTCGTGGGAGCTCAAAAAACTCAATTATGCTGCTTGGATTGGATTTTATGCCCCTAGACCAAATTGTTAATGTGTCCCTAAATGGCTTTAGGAGGTGAGTTGTAATTCGCCATAAAATTCTAACTGGGACTCTAATGGAAAAACCATAAGTTGCATTGGACTCCTGACACTAGATTACAACTAGAGGCACCCATGCCTTGTGATTATGTTTCCTAGAAAATAGTTTGTTCGAGGATATCTAGAAATGGGGTTTTTCTTAGTAAGGTACAATGAAATTTCTGAAATAAGGGTTGATTTTGAAGAACAATGTTTCGGGCCATTATGGGTAGAGTGGTCACACGGGCCTTCAATAAACACACTTGTAGGAGCTTACAGAACTTACTCATGCTACCTATTTTGTATTGTGTGCCCCTATACCAAATAGTTAATATGTACCTGAATGGATTTAGGAGGTGAGTTTCAACTCACCATAAAAATCTAATTGATTCTATGATAAATGAACCATTAGTTTCATTGGAATACTGACACCAAATTATAGCTAGGGGAACCCCTCCCCTATAATTATGCTACCCCAAAAATGGTTTGTTCAAGGATCTTCAGATCTAAGGTTTTTCTCAGTAAGGAACAATGCATTCTCTAAACTAGGGGTCGATTTTGAAGAACACTATGTTGACAGATTATGAGTAGCATGGTCACAAGAGACTTGTCCAAACACACTTGCAGGAGCTTACAAAACTCAATTATTCTACTCGATTTATATTTGTGCCATCATATCAAATCATCAATATGTCCCTGAATGGATTTAGGAGGTGAGTTGCAATGCACCATCAAACTCTAATCAGGCCTCCAGTGGATGAAGAATTTGTTGTGTTCGAGTACTGAAAAATGATTACAAATAGGGGCACATTTGCCCTGCAATTCCATTTCCTAGAAAATGGTTGGTTCAAGGATATCCATAACTAGGATTTTGCTCAGTAAGGCACGATGTAATTTCTGAACTAGGGGTTGATTTTGAAGAACACTGTCCAGAAATTGTGGGTAACCTGGTCACGTGGGCCTTGGCCAAAAATAGTTCTAAGAGTTTACAGATCTCAATTATGCTACTAAGATTGGATTTTAAGCCGCTGGACCAAATTGTCAATCTGTCCATAAATTTCTTTAGGAGGTGAGTTGCAACTCGTCATAAAAATCTAACACGGCCTCTGATGGAAAAATCGGTAGTTGTGTTGGACTCTTGACATTGGATTACAGTTAGGGGCACCCCTCCCCTGTGATTTTGTTTCCCAGAAAACGGTTTGTTCAAGGATCTAAAAAACTAGGGTTTTTCTAGGTAAGGAACAATCCAATATTTGAACTAGGGGTCAATTATGAAGAACACCATGTCATGCCTCTAATTGGGCTATAAAAGGGCATATATAATAAATATCATATCTCCTTCTATTCCCTTGTATAAAATATAGAGATTTACACATTAAAAATTGGTTTCAAGATGAAGAGGGAACTTCAATGCACTTTTAATTGGATAATCCTAGGGTTTTGATGTTCAAATAGTCTTTTGCCTATATCCTCCACTAAAGTTATTGCATTGAATCCATATGCCCAAGAATTCAAAACAACACTAGTCTTTCTCATTTTCAAGTGATATAAAACCCTATTCTCTCTCTCTCTCTCTCAACAACTTGTGTTAGCTTTAGGATTTGCATTTACATCTTCATTCTCTCACATTCATAGTCTAACAATTTCCATTAATTGTTTGGAATCATATCTAACATAGTCATTGCTGCAATAATTACATTTTTAGCCATTAGGGCTTGTCACAAGGTCTCCACTTAGTTAACCTGTGACATAACACGTGCTTTCATGGGATATTAAAGAATACCTCTAATTTTACTAGATATTGATAAATACCTCTCAAATCATTTTTTTGAACTCCCCTCCCAATACAAAATTTAGATTTAAAAAACCCTTATTTTTACTAGATATCCCCTAGTTTTAACAAATACCCCTTTTTATACCCCCTAATACCTATAAACCCCATGTACCCCTCATCTCCCCACCCTAATACCTACAATATATTGACTCTATTTTTTCACAATTTCAAAACCCCCATTATGAATGAACGCGATAATATATTGGTCAACAAGGTGAATCCCCCGTGGGGCTTTTCATGACTCATATTGCACTCAATTAATATTGTTTCATGCTCTTTATTCATGCAATCATTGGTGGATGGTTTACAAGTCTTGTGATTGTCATTTTCCATATCTTCATTCACTTTCTTTATAATTTAGAGATGGTATATTTCTACTATTGTAAACTTATAGTCTTAAACATTTATTTTTGTCATGGAGCTCTTATGTGCACTTTTGGAGAGATATTGTGAATTATTTTCTTATTTTGGTGGATGTTTCATGAAACTAGGGTTTGTTCATGCATATCGACTTGGTCTAGTAAGTGGTATTTTCCTAGTATTTATGTTTTTTTCATGGTATTTAAATAAATTATCTATTAAAGTGGTAATAAGTGTATGTTGTCTTGTTTCCTTGGATAATTCTTGCTAGAAACCCTAAGGAAGGATTAAGATTGTTTATCCCCTTCCCTAGTTTGTCCATATTAGTTTTGTTGAAGCATACAAGGTAAATATTAGGGATTGTGAGTGGACATTCCCCTAACCTTGTCTTTGAGGTTTAAATATAGGGTTTATGAGAGGATAAACTCTAGGGTTTAACCTAGTTCCACTTGATATAATTTATTAGACGTTAGAGAGGAAGTAGCATATGTATAGAGATGCTAGATGTGGATTGGAGATAATGTTTTGATGATGTCAATGTTGTTTCTTACTCATATCAGTGGGAAGAATACTAGGCATGATTACATGTAGGTAAGGACATTTAGTGTCGACTGCACTCAATGTAAAGAAAAATCTTGGGCAACCAAAAACAATTGTATGATACATGATTTACATAGATGAGTAATTTTATTCTATTTGCTGCAACGCATATGACAGGGTAGATATCAAATTCAAATTCAATTTTAGATATGAATAAGTAACGTCATAAAATAAATTTTTCATTCCATTCATTTCCCACACATCAAATTTCTTATCTGAACTATTTTGTTCTGGTCTTTCATAGTCATAGTACTAGATTTTCTTACTTGTTCATGTCCTTCAATGTCAAAGTACTAGATTCTTTTACTTGAACTTACTATGTATTTTCCATGCCATCATTGCAAAGTGAACCCTTTGGCCCAAGGAAGAAGGGAAATGACAGGGTAGTTCTCAACATTTTGGTTTGTTGCTTGCCAGTGTTTCTACTGTAGTTATTCTTTGTGATAATAAGACATGAAATGATACTTACAATGGGCATGACTAGGGAAATGATTACCAAGATATTTTACAAGGAACTTGGATGGGGTGTACTATGAAGGTAACCATGAGATGGTGCTATGTAATTATCCTCATTGGCACCTTCACTAGCATCACAAAGTGTAGTAGAGTTTCCAAGCACTCCAAGTATGCTAGGGTTTCCAAATTCCAAAAAACCTTATCAAGATCAAGTGTTATTTTACTCCTCTAACGTTTCTCCCAATCTATAGAAAATTTATTCAATAACTCTACCATTGAAGATAATGAGAGAAAATGCAAATGAAGAAGACTAGAATAGCTTGAAGTATTCTCATGTTTTTTTTTTTTTTATGGTTAATGAAATTTTTCTTCAATTTTGTTAGTATTCTTATACAATTAGGTCATGCATGCATTCCACTCATCCTATGTTGCTCAGTTGTGAGAAGGGGAATTAGCTCATTCTCATTATCACTCCACTTATCCTACCACCATATTGGCGTATGCACCATTTTATGTGTCACTTAGTGAAAGCTTTCAAAAAAATATTAGATACCTTGTTTTTGTGAATATACACTTGATTTCTTGTGTCATGAGCATTGTTGATTCTTGACAATTTGGGAAATGACACATTTAATAACATCATTGTTCAATTACTGAGAGGGGGGATGAATAAGTAATTTAGATTTTTAATCCTTTTAACCACAGTATGCAAGTGTTATTTATCTTTATGATCAATATAGCATTATCATCCAATAAGTGCATAGTAAATAAACCATGAAAAAATGAACAATCATACACATACATAGTATACCAGTATTTTTTTACGTGGAAACCCAATGTGGGATAAAATCACGAAATGTTTTTTCTTATTTCTCTTTAAGAAATACATTCATTGGAAGCACCAACTTGCTTTTTTTTCTAGCTACAACTAGAATGAGGCTCCAGCCCCCTATTTTTAGGCTACAACTTGAGGGAAGCTCCAACTCCCCAATTCTCTTGATACAACCAGAAGGAGGCTACAACCTCTTATGTTATCTAGCTACAACCGGAAGGTGGCTACAACCACATATCCTTGCTACAACAAGTGCCAAAGTAGAAACTGAATATGTCACTGTCACAACCTGTTCTGCCAAATCTTTCACTGAGAAACCTGTCACTGTATACTCATCAACCAATATGATATGATCACATATACCTCAAACACTATACCACAAGTTTGTACCTCAAACTATGTGCTAGAGCCTCACTGTTATACAACCTCTATCTATACCAATAACTTCAGCAACATACCTCAACCAAAACCCCTCAAACATGAACCAATATTAAACTTCAATAGATCTACCTCAGATCAACTCTATAGTGAGCCCTAAACTTCCAAGAGGGCATCCAATAGATTTACAAGGAAAACTCTCAACCAGATTCATAAATTCAACACTACACATATGAAAACCATACATTTTTTCTTCTTGTAGCATTTTGTTGCTGTACTTTTTCTGCCACGATTTTCCTGCCGTGATTTTTCTGCAACGATTTTTCCGCTGCACTTTTCCTGCCACGGTTTTTCTTCCACATTTTTTCTGTTGCACTTTTCCTGCCGCGATTTTTATGCCACACTTTTTTGTCCCACTTTTCATGCCGCGATTTTTCTATCGCACTTTTTCTGCCACGGTTTTTCTGTCGCGGTTTTTCTACTGCACTTTTCTTGCCGGGAGTTTTTTGCCGAACTTTTTCTGTCGCAGTTTTTCTGATGCGGTTTTTTTGTTGCACTTTTCTCTATCAATAATACCTGCCCAAATAACCTTTCACAAAATATATATTCAATGATAATCAATAGGTGCTAATGGGAGAGTTTTTTTCTCTTATTTATACTTCCATGTAGCTTCCTCAAGGGGTTACCTTCTAACCAACTTAACCCACTTTCCTTCTTTTAGGGATAACCCACTTCTAACCACTTGTCCACTTCCAACTCACTTTGCTAAAAATAGTAAATTATCCACTTCTAGTTGCAACTAAATTATTTTTAATTATTTTCTTATTGCAACAACTTAACCCATGACTAACTCGTAGTTTCACCCACTTGACTAGTCAACTTCTTCTAGGAGCTTCTAGAATTAATTTGACTTCTTTGACCTTATAAATAACTCATCAGGGTTCTCCACTTCACCAGGCCATAACTCTCTAACTGTGAGGAGTTATGTGACATTCTGCATATCACCGGAAATGGCATGACATGTACTATCCATCTAGAATAGTATTACCTACAAATATATTAAACTTCATACCATTATACATCAATCAAATTGAAGTCCCTTAATCATACTGTTGGGGCTACTGGAATTTGCTATTGGACTTGCTTCAAAGGTTGACATCAATGACAACCAACCCAATTAATCAACAATAATAGTCCAACCTACTTGTTCGAATAATAATTGCATTGGGATTTTATGCCCCCCATACCAAATTATCAGTATGTCTTTGAATGGCTTGAGGAGGCGAGTTGCAACTCACCATAAAATGATAATTGATCCTCGGATAGATGAACCGTTAGTTGCTTTTGACTTGGGGTATCAAATTAAATCTAGGGACACTCCTCCCTTGTGATTATGTTGCCTAGAAAACAGTTTGTTTGAAATCTCCAGAGCTAGGGTTTTGCTCAATAAGGGACAATGCAATTTATGAACTAGGGGTCGATTTTGAAAAACACCATGTCAAGGGATTATGGGTAGCATGCTCACGTGGGCCTTAGAAAAACACGCTTGCATGATATTATGAAAATTAATTATGTTTCTCAGTTTGGATTGTATGCCCCCATACCAAATTATCAATATGTCCCTAAATGGCTTGAGGCGAGATGTAACTCAACACAAAAATCTAACTAGGCCTCGGATCAATGAACCACTAGTTGTGTTGGACTTGGGACACCAGATTACAACCAGGGGCACCCCTCCCCTATGATTTTTTTTCTCAAAAAAAATGTTTGTTTGAGAATCTATGAAACTAGGGTTTTTCTCATTAAGGGACAATGCAATTTCTAAATTAGGGGTCAATTTTGAAAAGCACTGTGTCGGGAAATTTTGGGTAGCATAGTCACGTGGGGATTTTCCAAACACACTTGTGGGAGGTTAAAAAAATCAATGATTCTACTCAGTTTAGATTTTATGCCCATGAACCAAATTGTTAATACATCCCTAAATGACTTTAGGAGGCAAGTTGCAACTCGCCATAAAATTATAAATAGGCCTTCGATGGATGAACCATTAATTGCATTGTACTCCTAACACCAGATTACTACTAGGGGAACCCCTCCCTTGTGATTCCATTTTCTGGAAAAAAAATTGTTGGAGGATCTCTGGAACTAGGGTTTTGCTTAGTAAGGTACAATGTAATTTTTGAACTAGGGGTCTATTTTGAAGAATGCTATGTCAGGCAATTGTGGGTAGCATGGTCATGTGGGCCTTGGAAAAAAACACTTATGGGAGCTCAAAAAACTCAATTATGTTGCGTGGATTGGATTTTATGCCCCCAGAACAAATTGTTAATGTGTCCCTAAATGGCTTTAGGAGGTGAGTTGTAGTTCACCATAAAATACTAACCGAGACTCTGATGGAAAAACCATAAGTTGTGTTGGACTCCTGACACTGGATTACAACTAGAGGCACCCCTTCCTTGTGATTATGTTTCCTAGAAAATAGTTTGTTTGAGGATCTCTAGAAATAGGGTTTTTCTTAGTAAGGCACAATGCAATTTCTGAAATAGGGGTTGATTTTGAAGAACAATGTTTTGGGCCATTATGGGTAGAGTGGTCACATGGGCCTTCGATAAACAAACTTGCAGGAGCTTATAGAATTCACTCATGCTACTTATTTTGGATTTTAGGCCCCTAGACCAAATTGTCAATATGTCCCTAAATGGATTTAGGAGGCGAGATGCAACTCGCCATAAAAATATAACTAATCCTCTGATAAATGAACTATTAGTTGCATTGGAATCCTAACACTGAATTACAACAAGGGGCACCCCCCCCTATGATTATGCTACCCGGAAAATGGTTTGTTCAAGGATATTTAGAACTAAGGTTTTTCTCAGTAAGGCACAATGCACTTTCTAAACTAGGGGTAAATTTTGAAAAACACTATGTCGGGTGATTATGAGTAGCATGATCACACATGACTTGTCCAAACACACTTGCAAGAGCTTACAAAACTCAATAATGCTTCTCGATTTATATTTTATTCCCTTAGAGAAAATCATCAATATGTCCTTGAATGGCTTTAGGAGGTGAGTTGCAATACGCCATAAAACTCTAATCAGGCCTTCGATGGATGAAGAATCAGTTGTGTTGGACTACTAAAAAATTATTACAGCTAGGAGCACTCCTCCCCTGCAATTCCATTTCCCAGAAAATGGTTGGTTCGAGGATATCCAAAACCAGGATTTTTCTCAGTAAGGTACAATGTAATTTCTAAACTGAGGATTGATTTTGAACAACACTATGTAGACAAATTGTGGGTAGCCTAGTCATGTGGGCCTTGGCCAAACAAATGTGAGAGTTTATGCAACTCAATTATGCTGCTCAGACTGAATTTTAAGCCCCCAGAACAAATTGTCAAATGTGTCCCTGAATTCCTTTAGGAGGTGAGTTGCAACTCACCATAAAACTCTAATGGGGCCTCTGATGGAAAAATTGTTAGTTGTGTTGGACTCCTGACATTGGATTACAATTAGGGTCACCCCTCCCCTGTGATTTTGTTTCCCATAAAATGGTTTGTTCAAGGATCTCAGAAACTAGGGTTTTTCTCAGTAAGGCACAATCCAACTTTTGAACTAGGGGTCAATTTTGAAGAACATTGTGTCAAGCCGCTAATCAGGCCATAAAAGGGTATATACAATGAATATCATATCATGTTCTATGACCTTGTATAAAATATAGGGCTTTACACATTACAAATTAGTTTCAAGATGAAGAGGGAACTTCAATGCACTATTAATTGGATAATCCTAGGGTTTTGATGTTCAAATAGTCTTTTGCCTTTAGCCTCCATTGAAGCTATTGCATTGAGTTCAGATGCCCAAGAATTCATGACAACACTAGTCTTTCTCATTTGCAAGTGATATGGAACCCTACTCTCTCTCTCTCTCTCTCAACAACTTGTGTTAGCTTTAGGATTTGCATTTACATCTTCATTCTCTTGCATTCATAGTCTAACAATTTTCATTAATTGTTTGGAATCATATCTAACATAGTCATTGTTGGAATAATTAAATTTTTAGCCATTAAAGTTTGTAACAGGGTCTCCACTCAGTTAACATGTGACATAACATGTGATTTCGTGGGATATTAAAGAATACCTCTAATTTCACTAGATATTGATAAATACCTCTCAAAATCATTTTTTTGAACCCCCCTCCCAATACATATTTTTTATTTTAAAAACCCTTATTTTTACTAGATATCCTCTATTTTTACCAAATAGCCCTTTTATACCCCCTAATACCTATAAATCCCCGGTACCCCTCATCTCCCCACCCCAATACCTACAATATATTGACTCTATTTTTTCACAATTTTAAAACCCCCTTTATGAATAAACGTGATAAGATATTGGTCAACAAGGTGAAGCCTCCATGGGGCTTGTCATATTGCACTCAATTAATATTGTTTCATTCTCTTTATTCATGCAATCATTGGTGGATGGTATACAAGTCTTTTCATTGTCATTTGTCATATCTTCATTCACTTTCTTGGTAATTTAGAGTTGGTATATTTCTGCTATTGTAAACTTATTATATTCTTAAACATTTAGTCTTGTCATGGAGCTCTTATGTGCACTTTTGGAGAGATATTGTGAATTATTTTCTTATTTTGGTGGATGTTTCATGAAACTAGGGTTTGTTCATGCATAACGACTTGGTCTAGTAAGTGGTATTTTCCAAGTATTTATGTTTTTATCATGGTATTTAAGTAAATTATCTATTAAAGTGGTAATTAGTGTATGTTATCTTGTTTCCTTGGACAATTCTTGCTAGAAACCCTAAGGAAGGATTAATATTGGTTATCCCCTTCCCATTTTTGTCCATCTTAGTTTTGGTGAAGCATACATGGTCAAGATTAGGGATTGTGAGTGGGAATTCCCCTAACCTTGTCTTTGAGGTTTAAATATAGGGTTTATGAGAGGATAAACTCTAGGGTTTAACCTAGTTCCACTTGATATCATTTGCTAGATGATAGAGAAGAAGTAACATATTTATAGAGATGCTAGATGTGGATTGGAGATAATATTGTGATGACATCAATGCTTTTTCTTACTCACATCAATGGGAAGGATACTAGGCATAATTTCATGTAGGTCAGGACATTTAGTGTCAACTGCACTCAATGTAAAGAAAAATCTTGGGCAACCACAGACAATTATATGATACATGATTTGCATAGATGAGTAATTTTGTTCGATTTGTTGCAACACATATGACAAGATAGATATCAAATTCCAAGTCAAATTTAGATATGAATAAGTAACATCATAAAATAAATTGTTCATTCCATTCATTTCCCAAACATCAAATTTCTTATCTGAACTATTTTATTCTAGTCTTTCATAGTCACAATACTAGATTTTCTTACTTGTTCATGTCCTTCATTGTCAAAGTATTATATTCTTTTACTTGAACCGACTATGTATTGTTCATGCCATCATTGCAAAGTGACCCCTTTCACCCAAGGAAGAAGGGAAATGAAAAAGTAGTTCTCAACATTTTGGTTTGTTGCTTGCTAGCATTTCTACTGTAGTTAGTCTTTGTGATAATATGACATGGAACAATGCTTACAATGGGCATGACTAGGGAAATTATTACCAAGGTATTTTGCAAGGAACTTTGATGGGGTGTACTATGAAGGTAACCATGAGATGGTCCTATGTAATTATCCTCTCTTGAGTATTATAGTTTTGGGTACTTTTGGAATCATGCATGTTCCATATTTTTTATCTCTATGTTAGAAGATGCTATCAATGGTTATCAACAAGAAGATGCATTATAAAGTCCATGGACTAGATTTTGCAGTGGTGCTATTCCTTCTTGTCAAGATAATTTACTTGGGCTTGGCCATCATTAGGAGGCCAAGTATCTAATTTGTTTTCACTCATGGGTTTTTCCAGGACTGTACCAATGACCACCTTGGGGTAAGGAATTTTGGTCATTTGGAGGATCTCTAATGCATTAGTTGTCACGTAGGTTTTTGAATCTAATGTGCAATTAAAAAATGATAGGAATCCTTTCGAGTCAAGATCAATTGAGGCATTTTCAATATCTCCATAGGGAAGATATGGAGAATATTCTTTGTTAATAAATTGAGGCGAGAGTGAAGATTAATGGATACTATGAACCTCTATGTGAGATCAAAAAACAAGTTGATTTTGCAGTCTTTGATACAATTTTTTAAATATAATATTCAAACTTGTTAATGTACATCTTCACATTGTGAATAACCTAACTAGATGTTTTTATACCACAATTTGGGTTATAAGGTTTGTTTCAAGGATGATGTAATAGTGAATATAGATTGTGGTTCAAGGGAATTTAGAAGTTCAAATGTTTTCTTAAGTCAAGGATCCTCATGTGGCTATGTATGGAGTTCAAAGGCGAGGTTCTTATATGGAATAATGTGTACACAAAGAGTAGGTTTGGTTCTAGTAGGTTTTCTTTATGCAAGAATCATTTTTCTTCCATTATACCCTTTCTTTATTCAGGTTTGGAACGAGGTTGAGTTCTTCATTGGGATTAAAGAGGTTTGGAAAGGAAATACAATTGAAGAATGTCTCAAGAACTGATGTGAAAACACTAATGTAAAAAGTTATAAAGCATTGATAATCACCATTTCATGCGGTATGTGGATCTTTAGGAATGCTAGTTTATTTGAGGATAAGATTATGCCATATTTTAATGTGATTCTTAAGTTATAATGTACTCAAAAGTTTTAAGCAAACATAAAAATAAAAATCTTGCTAGACAAGTATTTGTGGAAGAGGTGGATGCTTATTTAATAGGGATTCTCAAGGTGATATACAAGTTAGGGCCTGGTGGTGTATGATTTATGAGCTAGTCTCATGTTATAAAATATAAATCTAGGCTAGGAGGGTACTGATAGTTTTGTAGAGCTAATGGCCCTAAAATCAATTTTCTTACTTCTAGTTGGAAAAAGGTTTCTAAAAAAATACAAATATTTGGAGATTCTATAGTGGTGATAAATTGGATGAGGGGATTATATGATTTAGAGAATTACATGTTAAGGTCTATTTTCCAGACACTCTCTTCTAGCTTTAGGAAAGTATCCCTTTATCATGTTTACATTGAAAGAATGAAATGGAAGATGGATTGCCCAAGGTTATATTATTGTTGGATGTCAATCAATGGCCAATGGGAAATACTTCAAATTTCACCATCCTTCCTTTTCCTAATAGTTGTTCACTGGCATGTTTTTGTTTATTTAGAGGGGTATATTTGGATTGTTTCCAAACAATTTTTGGAGAGTCATGTTGGAAATTTTTTTGGGGTTTTTACTAGAGAGCTATGGCTCTTGCTAGAACAATTTCTATTTGGTTTTATTAATTTTAGCTTGGTAAATGGGATTATGATGTGGATATTTTAAGATTTGTTAAGGTATATAATATGTGGGTGTCCCTCTGTCATCTGTTGGCTTGGGAATTGGAGACCATAATTGATTTGAATAGATTCACATCATAATGTGTCAAGAAAAATTTATGATAACTTTCCCAAAACTTGTTGATTTTGGCCCCCTTTAGAAGAGAGAACTTGTACGATATTCCATGTGTCCAATTTTGCAAATCTAATTATGGAATTTGGACTTAAAATACTATGATATGTCTTCTTTATAATTTCATTGATGGACTCAATATGGATCTCACTAGGTTCAAATATGATTGTTTTGGGTCAAGAACATCCATTTGAGACTTTTTTTAGGACTAGTGAAAAACCCTGACTTCCACATCCTGTAACTCCAAAAATTTTGTGACCTAAAATTTGAAATTTTGAAACAATGTAATTTGCTTTGTATTCTTTGCATCTTGGAAACATTGATCCTTGAAAATTTCCCTAAAAAATTAGAATGAAAATGGTAAGATGGTTTGTTTGAAGGAACCAAACCCAAGGATCATCCTCTTTGATACTAAGTGTTTGTACCAAATACTTAAGATTGCATAATAAACCTTTTTGCATACAATGGAAACAAGATGTAAATGTGGATCACAACTCCAAAAAGTATAATAGAGATGCGTTACATAATAACTCCTTATAGAATAGGGGAACCTCCTCCTTGAACTACTCCAATACATTCATATATCCAAATCACATGCTCCTCTCCATAATGACTATATTGACATTTATATACCTATTCTCACACATTGCATATGTAGACCCTTAATTAGTTGACCCATATTACATATACAATTACCCCATTACAAGTACATTTAACCCCATATATGTCATCATTGGGATCATATCAAACTTGAAGATGGTGTTTGCACACATATATGCTTATTGAACAACCAATTGCTACAAGCTATGATGTTCAAGATTCATACAAATGAATAAAGTGCTAGCCATAAGAGCTTACATCTCTCCAAATTCAAAATACAATGGCGACTAATTCGATATTATCTTGCTTGAATGAAAGGTAAACAATTATCCCACTTTTGCTATAAAACTTGACTATCTTGTGTGATTCACTTAGTTTTGCAATTAAGTATATCATGGGGGTCACTTAGTAAAAAACATTCAAAACATGTGATTTCATGAACTTACAAAATTGCTCCTATTTTTAGAATGTATCACATCCTCCTCTTATTTCTTGTCCTCTAGTTGTAAATATATTCGTAGTCCCTTGTAGAAATTTTACCAATTTATAGCAAAACATTGTATGATTAGTTAAAATTATATGCTCTCACATAATTTTAAAATCCTCTATCCCTATTTATTAATCATTATACCAAAATATATATTCATAAAATTAAATATCATGTGTATGGATTAGGTAATATTTACTTGAATTCTAGTGTGAATCATATATTGTCTATTATTATGTAAAATGGCTTTACTAGTACTTTTCAATAGGTAGGGTCAAATTTTTTTAATTCTGCCAACATTTTGTATATTTTAAATGTTCAAACATAGTCTCATTATGTTGATTTCTTCATCACACAAATGTCTAGGGTATACTTGTTTGCAAGGATAACGAAAATGTGGGAGATAGGAAGTACCAATTTGTAAGAGGTAAAACATTCCACCATTTTGTTAGCATTTTTCAGTGATAGCTTTGTTTTCATTTTATATAGATGTGTGCATTTTCAATTTGGTTTTCTTCCTTGAAGCACAATGACATGACAATCAACTATGTATATGCATTATCTTCATTACATTATGCTATGGGTATTGGCTCATTGGTCACCATGATATACTTTTATTGTTGAACAATGCATTGGCATCTACCTCCATGGTCATGATTTTTTTTTTTGTTTTATAATCAAGTTATTTATTTATAAGTTGATTTTCTCTTTATCTTTGTAGAAAATCCACACTTTATTGCAAAAATTATGAAATATTGATATTTTCTTTATCTCTTTAAAAATTTGGAAGACCTTAAACTTATAAAGAAATATCATATGTGATGAAAATCATTTATTATATATAATTTAAAATTTATGGTTTTTTTTCAAAAATGCCAACATCAATAATATATGATAATAAATAATAATAACTTAATTTTAAATTTAGGATAGATTTAAATTTAGGATAGATTTGATCAACTATAATTTATACATATGTAAAAGAAATTACAAATTAATTACATAGAAGTACCATATTCAAAATAAGGAAAAGTACATAGAAAGTTTACTTAGATGTCTATTCCATAAAAACAAATTTACAAATTATAATAAATATATTTAATAAGTAGATAAAAATACTCAAACTATATGATTTTACCATTATTTTATATTATTTTCATGGTCTCTAACATTTACTTTTATAATAAATATATTTAATAAGTACATAAAAATACTCAAACTATATGATTTTACCATTATTTTATATTATTTTCATTGTGTCTAACTTTTACTTTTTATTATTAGAATGCAATGTTGAATAATAAAATGTTGGTTTAGATTAATAAAAAGTTTTAACATGAAGTCAAAAAAATCACATAGAGATATTAATAGAAATATTGATTGGTTTATCAAGACTATGTCTAATTCTATGTAATTAATTAATAAATAAATTGAGATAAGTTATGATTTTAAGATTCTTTCATTTTTTATTATATTTGAGTTAGTATTGATGAAAATCAATAATATTATATGGTTAGAAAATTATCACTTATATTAACATTTTTAAAATTAACAATTATTTAATCAATTTTTAAATTTCAAAATATTAATTATAATTTTATATTTAAATATTTCAAATTTATTTTTCAAAACTAATATTTTAAATTTAATTTTTAAAATTAATAATATTCATTAAAAACAATTTATTAAAATAAATAATATTTTAAATACTTAAAAGCATGAAAAAATCCTTATTTATGGAGTTAAAATCCTTATTTTAACTATTGTATCTCGACCCGGAAATGCTACCTCGATGGATTCTTCTTTTGTGTGGTAAACTACTTCCACTTCTATGGGTTTTCTCTTAGATATGTTATAAATGTATATCTGACTATTGCTTAAATTGCTACATCTACTGCTAAGCCGAGAATGGACACTATAGGATCTGATCTGGCACTGTTTATGCACCTGCACTTGCTAATGGATGTACCTTCCCATGCTCATGGGTAAACAATGACTGTTGGGACTAGTGCAGGTGGCAGGTTAACTGGATCAAATGCTTCCACTGGATATGCTCATGTCTTTACCACTATTGGTGTTGATACATGCCTATGCCTCTGCTACTGGTGCATCGGATCCATGCCACGCTAATAATCGATATGTGTCGCCGTGGAGCTTGCCGAACTGTCGTTGAATCCTTGCATCTGTGCCACATGGTTATTGCTAAACCGTCAGATTCATGCCACGAGAATCGTCTGGCTTGCTCCACATGGTTCTTGCTACACCGTTAGATTTTGTGCCACAGAACTCTCGGATTTGCACCACAAGGGCCTTTGCCTATGCCACGTGGCATTTTTAGGTCGTCAGATCGACTTCCAGGCTATAGGATCTCTGCCACATTTCTCTTTCCAGGCCATCGGTACTGCTCCACTATAGTTGTCAGAGATGTGCCACGTGGAACTAGAAGATACAAGATCCGTACCATTTTCGCAGTACAGTCTGCCAAAAGCGTCGTCCGTATTTGACACGCGACGCTCTCCAGGCCATAGATCTGTGCCACACTTGTCATCCGATTTTGGACACGTGGCCCTCTCCAGGCCGTAGATCTAGATTCTCCGATCGACACATGGCCCTCTTCAGGCCGTAGATCTGGTCCATCCGATCTTGGACATGTGGTCTTCCCTAGGCCATAGATATGAACAGTCTCAATCTTGGACAGGTGGCCCTCCCCAGGGCGTGCGATCTTGGACAAGTGGCCCTCCCTAGGCTGTAGATCTGGGCCCTCTTTAGGCCATAGATGTGAGTCGTTCGATCGTTGACATGTGGCCCTCTCCTAGCCCATGATCTAGGCCATCCGATGTTCGACACATGGCCCTCTCGTGGCCATAGATCTGTGTCGTCTGATCGTCGACACATGGCTCTTTTCTAGCCATAGATCTGGGCCATCCGATCATCAACACATAGCCCTTCCGTCCATAGATCTGGGCCATCCGATCATCAACACGTGTCCATTTTCTGACCATAGATTCGAGTTGCACAGTCGTCGACACGTGGCCCTTTTCTTGCCATAGATCTGAACCACATGATCATCGAAACATGGCCCTTTTTTGGCCGTAGATCAGGTGAGCTCCGCAGGATGGCACCTAATCCCATTCAATCTATCCCTAGATAATCGTGGTTGCCAAACCCAATCTCTCTTGCCAGTCGTGGTTGCCAATCACAGTCCCAGTTGTATGTCTGCTTGTAAAAGAATGCTATCCTAATCCCAGTGAACCAAATAGAAGACCAACATGCTCGCTGCACCAAAATGGAAGTAATAAAACACGCTGCCTAAGAATCTTTGACACCGAGACCCAGCTGAGAGAAATGTTAGAGAAATATCTCACTCGATTGTCTTCTCTGAGTGAAGTAAGTATAACATGTGTTCTCTTTAGGTGGGCATTCGTATCGACTCGATTATTTAGTTGGTCTTGAAAACAAGTCCTCTTCATCCTATTTAAGGGGGACATGAATGAATCTAAGGGTAGGGCTTGAGCCTTCATTTAGTTCTATCATTGGGGGAAACCCTAACATCGAAAATATATTCACAGTTGGAACGACAACTTAGGCGACTTGGGCAATACGCATGTTCCTTACAGTTAGGGGGGGTTATCAGGCCTCATTTACGGAACCTTCAATCCGGATCGCGATAATCAGATGTTTTCCCCAGTGTTTTTTTATTAAAAAGAGGTTCTCCTTACCTTTCATCGGCCATGTGGCATAAGGGTTCATGCCGAGCGGTAGTCTGTTGAGCGTAGCGAGTGGCCCATGCTTTGTTTGATGAGTAGGTTTCTCTTTCTATGGGATTGCCTCCTGGGGTTGAAAAGAGAAATGAAAGCTCAATGCGTTGAGTGTTGGGAACCCCCATGGACACTGGCTTCATTAATTAACAGAGAAGAATTGAATACATGAGCAGAGCTCACCTTTTTTTTATTATTGAATCCAATCATTACATTTATATAGCACAAACAAGCTTGAACTGACCTCCTACAAATGTGGATCTGAAACCACAAGCAAACCTCAAATTGGATAGGCACACAATAACTTAGTTACGTAAATCTTAACTAAGTATCCTAATTTCTACATTATTCCAACACTCCCCCTTAATGGAGAAATGGATTTTCTACCACACCTAGCAACTCTCTGCAAATTTCAAATTTTGCCTTTCCCAGAGGCTTAGTGAAAATATCAACCATATTTTCATTTGTGTTACAATAGATTAAGTCAATCTCTTTTGACTGTATCTTTTCTCGGACAAAATGATGTTGAATTTCAATGTGCTTAGTTCTAGCGTGATACATAGGGTTATTAGCAAGTTTGATTGAACTTTGATTATCACAATTGATAACTGTGGGTGCCTTTTGTTCTTCTCCCATGTCTTCAAGAATTCTCCTCATCCAGACAACTTCACATGTAGTACTGCACAAGGCTTTGTACTCGGCTTCAGTTGGAGACAAAGAAACAGTTGGTTGTTTCTTACTGCTCCATGATACGACCCCTAAACCAATTCTAAAAGCATAACCTATGGTTGACTTTCTGTCACTAATATTTCCAGCCCAGTCAGAATCAGAGTATCCTGCCAACTTAACATCAAATTCATTAGTATATTTAATACCAAAATCAATAGTTCCTTTCAAATAACGAAGGACTCTTTTTGCTGCTTTCCAGTGACTCTCATGAGGCTTAGCCATGAATTGACTAAGGATGTTGACTGAGTAGGCAATATCTGGCCTGGTTGTGGTGAGATAATTCAGACTTCCCACCAGTTGTCGATACAAAGTTCCATCCAATTCCTTGGTCTCATCATCACTACAGAGCTTAACATTCTCTTCTAATGGAGTAGACATCACCTTACATCCATTCATATCAAATCTCTGAAGCAATTCCCTGGTATATTTGCTTTGTGTAACCAGTGTCACACCATTTTCTTTCCATACTTCAAGACCCAGACAATAATGCAGTTCTCCAAGATCCTTCATTTCAAAAACTTGTGATAACTTCTTTTTGATTTCATCAATTAGCTTAGAAGCATTTCCTGTTATGATTAGATCATCAACATAGAGAGAAATCAAAACAATATTTGACGAAAGCCCCAGATCTATTGGCATCAACAATGATGCCAACAGAGGTATTGTGGCATCAGAGGTTTGGACATCTAAACTATAATGATTTGTTGCTTCTTCAGAAACAAGGCATGGTGGAAGGACTTCCACTATTAAAGAATGAACATAGTGCATGTGATGGGTGTGCTTTGGGAAAGCAACACAGAGAAGAGTTTCCTTCTCACATAGATAGAAGAAAGAGGGATATACTTGAACTTGTGCACACAGATGTTTGTGGTCCCATGCAGACAAGGTCCATTGGAGGAGCATATTATTTTCTTATTTTCATTGATGATTGCACTAAATACACATGGGTGTATTTCATGAGAAAGAAAAGTGATGTTTTTGAATACTTTAAGGAGTTTAAAAATTTGGCTGAAAAGCAAACTGGCAGGTACATCAAAATTCTCAGATCAGATGAAGGGGGAGAGTACAGATCTAGGGATTTCGTCAAACACTACAAAGAAAATGGAATTTTACAACAGTTCACGGTACCACACACTCCTCAGCAAAATGGAGTGGCAGAAAGGAAAAATAGAACCTTGGTTGAATGTGCACGAAGTATGCTTCAAGGTAAAAATCTCACTAATGGATTTTGGGCTGAAGCTATTAGAACTATTGTTTATTTGAAAAATAGAAGTCCTACTAAAAGTTTAGATCATAAAACTCCATTTGAATCTTTTTATGGTTATAAGCATGTTGTGAATCATCTGAGAATATTTGGAAGTAAATCTTTTGCTCACATTCCCAAAGAGGATAGGAGAAAGCTTGATGAAAAATCCATCAAGTGTATTTTTCTTGGTTACTATGATGAGCATAAAGCATATAAGATGTTTGATCCTAACATGCATAAAGTCTTTCCAAGCAGAGATGTATTATTTCATGAAGATACAGGTTATAAAATAGATAGTCATAGTGAATGGCACATTCCTCATGACTATATTGTATACGATGCAGATGTAACACGTGTACAGAAAGAGGATCAAGAGGAGGAACAAGAACAGGTACAGGGTCAGGATCAAGAAAAGGTTGAAAGAACTACACCTCAAAGTAGAAGAAGAGATGCCAGCCCCAAAACTCCAAGGAGGACATCTTGTCTGATTCATACACCTATAAGGTACAAAGATTATGCTTTCTGATTATGATTAGATCATCACTATTTGACGTAAGCCCTAGATCTGTACTCTCCCCCTTCATTTGATCTGAGAATTTTGATGTACCTACCAATTTGTTTCTCAAACGGTGTTCTCAAACGGGTCGGTTGATATTTGACTCAAGCTGCGTTGTGGGATCAGCCGACGAAGCTGTTGCATTGTTGTTGGCAGTAGAAGGCTTGGTGGTGGTAGCGAAAGGTAATTTCTAAGTTGCTTTTAAAGAATTTAAAATGGCAAATTCTTTAATTGATTCATACCTAAATGAATCAAATAAATTAGATGGATCCAATTATGTAAATTGGAAATTTAAGATGCAAACAATGTTGGAAGCATCTGGGGTTTGGGCTATTGTCTCGGGAGATGAGGCAAAGCCTACTGTTGCCCAAGATTGGGAGAAGAGAGAAAACAAAGCTAAAGTTTTCCTCAGAATGTCTGTAAAAGACAACATAATTCTGCATATAAGAGATTGCAAAACATCTAAGGAGACGTGGGACATCTTGAAAGGTTTGTACGAAACTGCTAATACAAACCGAGTTTTGTTTTTAAAAAGCAAATTGCTCTCAATCAAAATGGAGGAAAATGAAAATGTTACTAATTTCATTTCAAGAATCAAAGATTTAAAAGATAATCTGGGTGACATAGGAGAAAAGGTCTCACCCACTGATCTAGTAACTGTCACGTTAAATGGCATGCCAGAAGACTACCAAATGTTCATAACAGGTATTGCAGCCCAAGAGAATGCTCCAACATTTGAAGAACTTGCAGGTATTCTTCTACAAGAGGAGGAATGTAGAAGCCATCTCACCGAAAAGCCTCCACATTCAGATTCGGCATTGATGGCAAAGGGTAAAGGAAAGCCTTGGGAACACAACAAAGGAAAGCCTTGGGAACGCAATAAAGGAAGCAATACAATTTATTCAGAACGAGTTGAAAATGTCGAATGTATACGATTACATGTTCCATATTCTAAACGAGTATTCAAAACTATTGAAATATAAGCCCTTTGTTTCAGAAAAGGCTGCAGAGTACTATTCTGAAACAATATTTTGCTTTGCAAATGAGGTGGAGGAAGAGTATATGAAAGATTCAGTTGTCACCACTGCTAGTGCTTCGCCCCCATGTAAGCTGGGAGACCTTGAATGGGAAGAGAAAGCCATTAAGGAATTCGTTGTAAAGAAAGCTAACTCAATAGATTATGTTAAACACTTGGAAGATATAAGAAGTGTTTAATCTTCCTTTCGCTCATGCGCTTGCTCTGATACCAAATTAATTAACAGAGCAGAACTTAATACGTGAGTAGAGCTCACCTTTGTTTATTATTGAAGCCAATCATTACATTTATATAGCACAAACAAGCTTGAACTGACCTCCTACAAATGTGGATCTGAAACCACCAGCAAACCTCAAATTAGACAAGCACACAACAACTTTGTTACGTAAATCTTAACTAAGTATCCTAATTTCTACATTATTCCAACAGACTTGTATCTGGTTCCCTTGGAAAAGTGGAAACCACACCAATTAGTGCTAAAGAAGCGTTGACCAAGTGAAACAACGGGTTATAAAGACTAACACCAATTAGTGCTAAAGAAGCGTTGACCAAGTGAAACAACGGGTTAGAAAGACTAATGAATGAAGTTGCCTAATCTTTTGAACCTTTAATTCAGGTTCAAAAGAACTTTTGTTAAGAGAGTTTTGGTGGGCACCTTCGCCTAAAATTTTGGATCAATTCAGTTTGATTTGCAAAAGTTAGGGAAGATCCAGAGTTTTTTTTTCAAAAACTATCAAATTTTGTCCCTTTCTTTTCTATTGCCTCTCGTCTACCTCTTTTTATTCATTTCTTTTCCCTCTTCCTGTTCCTCCTCTTCAGCTTTCTCCCTCTTGGATCTCTATTCCATAGTTTACTTTTTCTTCGTTATTTTCTCTCGTCTTTAAATTTTTAGGTGAAGGTGCCCACCCAAACTCTCTTCACACAAGTTATTTTGGACAATTTTGTAGATTCAATTCGGTTTGAGATAAATTTCAGAGTACAAGCTCTTGAGGCTACTTTCGAGCACATGATACTTAATATTTTTTCATTTCCCAGGACTGCATGTGCTTGGAAATCCTCACTGTCGTGTGTTCTCGGAAATGCGAAGAACATAGTCCTAAGAATTCTACCAAGCACTCGACTTGGGCATTTGTTGTGTTCTCGGAAATGCGAAGAACATAGTCCTAAGAATTCTACCAAGCACTCGACTTGGGCATTTGTTGGAACCTGCTCGGAACTCCTAAGATATCCTTTACCTTTAGATTCCATGAGCACATTTTTATGAGAACCAGTTTTGCTCCCTATTAGGACACTAACCAAATTCTTGGTTTTTCTTTCTTTCATGGAACTACCTTGCTCGAAAGTTCTCTTGAATTCTTTCCCCACCTTTCAACGAGCACTATAGCTAATCCTTTTCTGAGAATTCCTTCTAAGCATTGACACTTTGTGAATTGCTTGACTCTGTCGAAATCACCTTGCTTGGGAATTTGGTTTTCTACCTTCCTTTCAAATTTCTTAGCATTAGTTTCTCAGAATAGCTTTTGGACCTTTTGATACTTGGTCCAGATTTTCTCAAGTTTCAGCTTCCTTTGCTTAGAGTTCCGAGCTACCTCTTGGCCTTCAATCTCTCGAGCACTACATCCCGAGCAATACTTATGTCCTATCTCATATTTTTCCAATTCTTCTTTAGATATTGCTCAGAGATGTGAGTGACTCCCTGCCTTCCATTTTTCCGAGCACTGCATTCCATGCTCATGCCTTGCCATTTTTCAGATGTCTGGCTACTCACAACTTTGTATTTTCCTCTACTCAGATTTCTTTGCTCATAATTCCCCTAGAATTAGAGCCCTCTACAATCCCAAGCACTATCTTTCGAGAACCTCGACACTTAGCCATATTCTTTACATTACATTTTGTCCTTGGTTCTTGCAGTTATGTCCGTACTCTTGCTCAGAGTTTTTTCTTCATAAACCACCTAAATTTAGTGCCTTTTCAAGTTACGAGCACATCGTCCTGAGCACACTTCCACTTAGCTAATTTTCAAATCTACTTGCAATTGTCCAAATCCTTTAGCAGGCGATGGTTCTGGATGAAATCTTTGACAAACAAGGGTTTCTGGTCATTCAATGTAACAGGTCCCATTCCTGCTCAAAGAAATTTCTGTCAACTGACGAATTGTTGTTCTTAGAAAACTTTCCAAAATTTATGGTGTTTCCAACAAGAGGGATTTGAACACATGGCCTCTTTGAATGCTCCAGGCTTGTACTCTCTTGGGTTTAATACCTAAACATGTTCAAATTCTGTAGATTTTTGCAAATCTGTTCTGTTGGCACAATAATAATTGAAATACAGATTTTTGTAAATCTGCTCTGCCAGCACAATAATAATTTAAATGCTTCTCTGTGGATCACTAAAATCATCCCAAAATTCTGTCCAAACGTTATTGTACTGACATTTCACCTAGATTTCTCTGGAAATTTGTGTACTAACACTGAAGTTTACATAAATCCTATTACACTTGCCCAAAAGTACTTAGTGTCGAACATGGGCTCTGATACCACATTGTGGCATACCCACATGCTACTATACAATTTCTAAAGCATATCTGATGCTATGACGCACTTTGTGGAATACGCGCACCATTGCAGAGCACCCACTTCATATGAATCTGTAAAAACGTCTTCTGGTACTAATCAGAATTACCCAGTGTCACTTATGTGTAGAGCTTCCAACAACTCATACCATATTCATAAGCAATTTCTACATGCAGAATTTAAACTATGCATGCAGAATATCATTTTTATACATTTGTACAATTCACAACAACATTATAATTTTACTAACAATTATACAAAATTCCCATATGCACACAAGAGTGATTATAGCCTACAAATTTAACATTAAACCGAAACTCGGCAAAATATGATGTAATGGTAAAACCATAAATCCATAAAAGCGTAAGTAGCAGAATACAAGTAAAAGCATATACGATTCTTTTGTCAAGTTGTGCATATGGAAACTGACTATGTAGAAGCGAGTTTCGTCCCAAGTGTAGGTATCCATTGCAGATACCACCCTTGCGCTAGAATATGAAGCAACAAGTGCGAAATATGCCCACAGATATCTTAGACAAAACCCCAACTATGGTGTCGTGTGATTTGAGCGGAATATTGCAACTGCCAAAGAATCCAAGATTCATGAAGCACCCTCCACTGACACATTGTGCAATATACAAAACTTAATCCTTGCTAGCACTCACCCAGCTTGGCTATTCATTACACTCTCACTACCTAGGGAACCCTTCACAACTAGGCTATAAATCTGTTACAGAGATCCCAGCCAAGCTACAATTCTGGTCAGCATCACAGTCAAGCAATGCATCCCATCAACAATCCATCACCAGATTTCCCACTAGTTGGATTCAAGCAAACCCATGGCTCTCGGCAATCAAGACTTAACATAGGTTTAGTCAGTGGTAGTAATTCTCTCCTAAGCTCAACTTAGTCAGTAGCAGTAATTCCCTCGTAGGCTGAGTTCACTACATGGCAGCCATGCCGTTTTTAGCAGCAACATAATGGTCTTATCCATAACAACCCAAAAACATAGGTGCAGGTGATGGGAGAGAAAAAATAGCCAAAGGACAAGGGCACTAGATTTTAAGTGTCAATTAGTTTCCAATGGACAAGGACACCTATCCAAATTCCATAGGTGAGTTCTCTAACTAACCAAGTGGCAAGGTCAAACACTTGTACTTTTTCTCACACCCCCTATTTCCCCTTTTGTTGTCTCATAGTCCCCCTACCTCTTGGTCCTAGCAAGCCAACATTATATCATAATTAATTTGTTACATCATAGCAACATCACATGCTGTGCCAACTTAAGAAATATGTTTATATGTCAATTCAAGGTAAAGTTCATTTCATCTAGCAATCGAGGCAGAAAGATGCAAGAAAATAGATCAAGAGTCACACTTGCGCTGATTTGAAACCAAGGATAAGTTGAGGATGAGAAGTGTGTGATGCTTAGTATAGTGTATGAGTAGATATAAGATTACAACACTCAATAAAGCAAGAATGTTGGAGGAAATTACGTAGCCTGCTACAGAAGTAGGAAGTTACATTAAAGTTGTGTTAGAATGTGGGGAAATGATTCTAGATAATGTATATATGAAAGGATTTTAATGGCATTGTATAGTTGTTTATCTTTCTTGTAATTCTAGGAGTTTGAGAGTAGAAGCAATGGTTTGAACATTGTAGCTTGTTGTGTTGCAAGAGGAAAGAAAATGCACACATGTATTTGTTTCTTTCACCCACCCCATAGATCCTATAGGGTCTGCTGAGAACATTAGTGAAATTCCATTCCATTTCATTTTATTTAAGACGAGTGCTTGGAGCTTATCATTTGCTTGATAAGGGATATCAAATCAACATATTCATTTATCTGGTGCATTGAAATTTGATTCTCTACTATCTGTTTACATGTGTCATATGGGCACCATTACAAAGTATTGCACACTAGAGACCATGTTCATGGTTTGTGGTTAATTTTATCCTTGATTCCTGCAAACCACTCCTTATATCTAAATGTTATGGTCAGAACTTAGAAGAATGTCTATATGCAAACCACTCCTTAGGCTGCCAATTTATGCATGGGAAATTATTCTAACTACAAAACTGAATGTCTATATCTTCTGATTTATAATTTTCTTCCATTGTTGTATTTCCTTCACCAATTAAGTAAATGTCTAAATCTTCTGATTTATAATTTTCTTCCATTGTTGAATTTCCTTCACCATTGAGCCATTGTAGGACTACACTCTCCCAGTGCTCATAGCTGAACCAAGCCTTTTCCAAGTCCTCCCCTCATTGAAGCAAAAATTTGTTGTTAGATCTTATGTTTCAACTTGAAGGAGCTTGTGAAAATCTGAGTCAGTCCTTAGCATTCAATGAATCACTAGTATCTAAGGGTAAAAACTATAGCTAATAGGGCACACTCATGAAATGGTTTAAATTCATTCATGATTGCATCCTAGTGTAGCAATAAAAAGAGGTCATTGAATTATCAGGTGTCACCTTTCTTCTGATGGTTATTTTTTGCTACTGATTGGCCCCTTGGTGTCAAGTGTTTCTATTGCAAGTTCACTTCAAAATCTTTCTCATCTTGCAGGTGAGTTAAGCAAATAATCTGTCTAGTGACAATGGTTCTCTGCCATGTTTTAGATGCAGTTTTATTTTCCTGTTGATTGTCCTTGCTTGAGATTAACTAACGTGCATTTTTTTACTCTGCAACACAAATGTGGAAAATGAGACTCCTCACAAGAGTAAACCACGAATGAGTGTATAGCAGAAGCTAGAATTTCTTCTTTTTGTAGTTTTGAATTCTTTTGATGATATGAGTGAGGAAGCTTCCCTCCTTTTCAACAGGCTAAGAGATGTTTGTTAATGTTTAAGCCATTATTATAGATGTTTGCATTTCATTAGATAACAATAGCATAATCCAAGATCACTGAGAAATACACAATCACAAGAGACACAACATTTATCCTGGGAAACCCTCTAGGGGAAGAAAACCCAACAAAACTTCCTTAATATAGATAGCCAATACAATGCCAAGAGATCTCTATGCTAAAACATAAAGTCCTCCAAGATATGCACCACTCTCTCTCTCCTTTGTCGGTAATAGATCAAAACTTGTCTCTCAAACTAAGCAAGTGAGTTATATCCAAGTGAGGCGCTAGCCTCCTTTATTTATACAAGTCTGGCACGTGTGAAGTGTCTCTTCACTGGCAGGGCCGACTTCTCCAACTGGGTGGATAAACCCACCTTTATTATATTTTTGGGTCTCTTTATTAACTGCTGGGCTGACTTCTTATTCTACCTATTATAATTGTCTTTTGACCAATCCGCAAAAGGGGATTTGGTCCTATTACAATAACCCATGATCATTCCACAATGGGGATTGATCCTATGAATAATATATCAATAATAATAAGAATACTCTTTGCAGTTACAATATTTCAACACTCCCCCTTAACAAGAAGGGTATTCTTCAGCAGCATCATGCGAGAGAGAGAGAGGACAACATCATCAACAACATCAAGTGGGAGGACAACATCATCAATATCATCTTGGCTGGCGTATCTATAAATCATCAAAAGTTTTCTTCATCGGTAGCATCATCATTCTCAAAGGAATGCCATCATCATCTGCATCAATATGTATTAGTATAAAAAATGATACATCATCATCATCACAACACAAGGCTAGCTCATCATAATACAAGACTGGCTTTACGTCACAACTGTCAAGTTGGAAGCTCAGTACTTGTCTCATCTCATCATCTTGCCTTACGTCACAACACTCAAGATGGAAGCAAGATAATCGTCTTGCTTTACGTCACAACCATCAGGTTGGAAGCAGGATACTAGACTAGCTTTATGTCACAACTATCCAGCCGGAAGCTCAGTGCTAGTCTCATCATATCATCTTTCTTTACGTCTGACAACTCGGTCAAAAGAAAGGAACATCTCATCTTGCTTTATGTCTAACACTGGGTCAGAAGCAAGGAACATCTCATCTTGCTTTACATCTAACGTTGGGTCAGAAGCAAGGAACATCTCATCTTGCTTTACGTCTGACAACTCGGTCAGAAGCAAGGAACATCTCATCTTGCTTTACATCTGACAACTCGGTCAGAAGCAAGGAACATCTCATCTTGCTTTACGTCTGAAAACTCGGTCAGAAGCAAGGAGCATCTCATCTTGCTTTACGTCTGACAACTCGGTCAGAAGCAAGGAACATCTTGCTTTACGTTTGACAACTAGGTCAGAAGCAAGGAACACATCACATCTTTCTTTACGTCTGACAGTTAGGTCAGAAGCAAGGAACATCTTGCTTTACGTCTGACAACTGGGTCAGAAAAAAGGAACACATCACATCTTGTTATAAGTCTGATAGCTAGGTCAGAAGCAAGGAACATCACATCTACTCCCCCTTTCAAGGAAGGTCCTTTCGGACTATGCCAAGATTATCTCGGAAGTACTCAAACTTTACACGAGATAGAGGCTTGGTCAACACGTCAGCAACTTGTTCATCTGTGCTAATGTACTGGAGCTTCAAGGCTCCTCTCTATACCATGTCGTGGATGTAATGATAGTGGATCTCTATGTGCTTCGACCTGTCGTGGAATACATGATTCTTTGTCATCTTTATGCAGCTCTGGTTGCCACATAGAATCACGGTTGCTCTCATCTCCAAGTCAAATAGGCCGGACAACAACTTTCAAAGCCATATAGCTTCAAAGCTAGCAGAACATGAAACAATGTATTATGCTTCCACTGTGCTGAGAGAAATACTAGATTGCTTCCTACTCTACCACGAGATCATAGCTGATCCCAAACTAAAACAACATCCTGAAGTGATTTTCCTGTCTGAAACACTTCCTGCCCAATCTACATCAGTATATCCACTCAATGTGAAATTATGATCTCCATCATAGCTGAGACCATAATCTATTGTACCTTTGAGGTACCTCATCATATGTTTTGCAGCCACTAAGTGAACATGTCTAGGTTCTACCAGAAACTGACTCAAGGTGTTCACAACAAAACAAATGTCTAGTCTAGTGTTTGTTAGGTACATCAACGATCCAATAATCTGTCTATACAGTGTGGCATCAATCAATTCTGACGACGTGTCGACCAACACCTTCAACTTCGCTTCCATGGGTGTATTCATGGGCTTGCATTCCAGCATGTCGAATCTCTTTAAGATTTTGACCATGTACTTCCCTTGGTTAAGGAAGATCCTCTCAGGATTCTGCCATACCTCAAGACCTAAGAAGTAATGCATTAGGCCGAGGTCTTTCATTTCAAATTCTGAGGCAAGTCTCTTTTTACATTCAGCGATGAGATTTTCTTCTCCAGTTAAGAATAAGTCATCCACATATAGCAGTAAGATTACTGGCTCATTATTCATAATTTGAAGTAGAGATTTGAGTCTTCTTTACTCTTGGTAAAGCCCAAGCTCGTCAAAAAACTGTCTATACGGCCATACCAATCTCTAGGAGCTTGCTTCAATCTGTATAAGGCTTTCTTCAATCTGTAGACATGAGACTTCCTGTCTTCAACCTCAAATCCTTGAGGTTGCTCTATATACACTTCCTCTTTGATGACACCGTTTAGGAAAGTTGTCTTCACGTCCATCTGGTGCAGCTTCCACTTCATCTTAGCTGTAAGAGCTATGATGGTCCTGATCGAAGTGTATCTGGCCACAGGAGTGAATTTCTCTTCATAGTCAATGCCTTTCTTCTGGAAAAATCCACGAGCGACAAATCTTGCTTTATACCTCTCAATACTTCCATCAGCAACATGTTTTATTTTGAAGAGCCATCTGGAGGATACCACATATTTATTCTTTATTCTGGGAACTATTTCCCATACTTCGTTCTTCATTATGGATTGGTATTCCTCTGTCATGGCATCTGCCCATTCTTTCCTTTGAATGGCTTCTTCAAAACAGGTAGGCTCCTCTTCTAGGAGGTCACACATCAAAGTCGTATAAC
>ML784543.1:162749-203896 GCA_009831015.1 Picea engelmannii | reverse complement strand
GGATGCATTCTTCCCATAGGCTGTCGAACTTCAGTTTCTCCTTTCTGGCACATATCGTCTGGATGAAGGCATCCCAAGGTCTTGTGAGACCATTTAGGGCCGTCATAATGAGTTCGTCTTCGTCTATGGTATCTCCAATAGCTGCTAGCTATTCTTTGAATTCTAAGATTCTAGAGAAGTATTCCTGAATCATTTCTCCTTTCTGCATCCTTGTATTCTTCAGTTGAATTCTAAGATTCATCTTTCGGTTTATGTTCTTTCCTTCATATAGTCTAGTCAAGGCATCAAACATTTATTTCCGGGTCTTCTTAGATGACACATAAGGGATCCGATGATCTTTGATTGAATCTGCAATGATTCTTTTGGCCCTTATTGTGTCCTTTTGATGCTTTGCCTTTTTTGCAGCATCTTCGGGTTCCGGTAATTCTTCCTTGACGAATCTTTCTAGGTCATTCTCTTCAAGAATGAGGCCAATCCTTCACTTCCAGGCACGAAAGTTTTCCACTCTTTCTAACTTGTCAACAAGCTTAATGCTCGCAGACATCTCTATCTGGAGCTAGGAAAATGATCGAAAAATGAAAGTGCTCAGAATAAAAAACTGAACTTACCAGGAGATGCGCTTGGCTGAGGCGAGCTGCCTGGTGTGTTTGGATTTGAGAAAATCCAAATTTTTCCCCCTTCAAATCTGATCTGTGGATTTCTGGACTGGTGCTTCTCGTACTCTGGTACTTCTGGTACTTTTGGTACTGGTTTTCTGGTACTTCTGGTACTTTGTGAAACTAGGGTTTCACTTTTCGGGAGATCCAGCCACTAAAAAGGTGCGCTGATGATGCCAAATTGATCCTTAGGGGAGGGCACAACTTTCTAGATAGTTTTAGGGCTGAAAATATTCACTTTTGAAAAACCCTAATTTGTAGGTACGACAATAGTGACGTTTTTCTCTTGTGAAAGATGCTTCCTTCAGCTTGGCTCTGAAACCATGTTAATGTTTAAGCCATCATTATAAATGTTTGCATTTCATTAGATAACAATAGCATAATCCAAGATCACTGAGAAATACACAATCACAAGAGACACAACATTTATCCTGGGAAACCCTCTAGGGGAAGAAAACCTAGCAAAACTTCCTTAATATAGATAGCCAATACAATGGCAAGAGATCTCTATGCTAAAATAAAAAGTCCTCTCCAAGATATGCACCACTCTCTCTCTCCTTTGTCGGTAACAGATCAAAACTTGTCTCTTGAACTGAGCAAGTGAGTTATATCCAAGTGAGGTGCTAGCCTCCTTTATTTATATAAGTCTGGAACGTGTGAACTGTCTCTTCACTGGCAGGGCCGACTTCTCCAACTGGGTGGGTAAACCCACCTTTATTATATTTCTAGGTCTCTTTATTAACTGTTGGGGACGACTTCTTATTTTTCCTATTATAATTGTCTTTTGACCTATCCGCAAAAGGGGATTTGGTCCTATTACAATAACCGACATGATCAATCCACAATAGGGATTGATCCTATGAATAATATATCAATAATAATAAGAATACTCTTTGTAGTTACAATATTTCAACAATGTTAACATATATGTAAAAATATTCTATTGGATCTAATACCATGGCATACTAGATGTACATATAAGATAACATGAATACCATGGAATACTCTATGTACATATAATATATGATTATGATGATTACTGTCCACTGAAGAACCATGAAAACCATTCTAGATTTTGATCTTTTTGTAGTTGGATTTTGTTTAATCACATGCAAATTTACTGAAATTTCATTTATGTGAAGATTAGGTTGTAAGTGTAAGGTTCTTAAGAGTTAATTTACCTACATACAAGTTAAGAATCAAGTGAAGGTGAATAAAAATAATTTCTTACAAGATTTTGCTTATTTTGCACACACTTCTTTTGTTAGCAATAATAATAAAGCCAAGTATGTTTGACTAAATCCTGCATATTTCAATGGTCTCTTAAATTATTCCCATACTTATTTACATGCATTTAATCTGTTTTATCAAGTAAACTTAATATGAGATAACAGAGGGTGCTAAATGGACCTTATTCTAACTATTCTAAACCTGCAAAATAAATTGACTTCGCAATCAATAGATTCTACACCTATGTTGAAGGGTGCATATATCATGCATTGCTTCATATTCGTGCAAATATAAAGGGAGTAAACTTGGGTAGGTTTTTTGTTGTGGAAGGACACCTCCCAAAAGGTTTCTTGTTCTACTCGAGTTTAGGTTGTTATCCAGCTAAGATTAGTTGCATCCTGTATAGTATTATGGATTTTTAGATTCTCCAAATGCATGGTCTTCACTAACAACTTCGGTCAATCTCACATGAATTTTTTGTTTGAGTTGAAGGAGAGACACTGAGGAGGGAGGTTTGTTTGATGCTGAGGGCATTTCAATGTATTTGGTGATTTTGATTGAATAGATACCCCTATGTAATTGCAACTAAGTCAAAGAAAAGCCTTAGAGCCTAATGCTTGAAGCAATCAAAGAATTGAAGAAGGATGCTAAAACTTTTGATTATCTTTGATATCTTGGCCTAAGCAGTCCTACTTATATTACAAAATTTGGGAGTCCTCTTAACTGTCAGATCTCCCTTCCAACTGAGTGTTTGTATATCAATAGACCTGACATTGACATTTTTGGCCACTAGAATTACCCACTGTCTATAGATAACATACCTAGTTCTCCTTTCCCTGACAATAAAGCTAGAGACTCTACTTGTATATTTTGGCCACCCTTTCCTAAGCTTAACAACTCAAAACCAAATTTTTTCTTAGTTTCACTTGGAGTACTTTCCCATATGTGAATAATCGTAGAATTATTCAGGGCTGATAATAAAAAAATATACCTTGGCAAGGGAATTGTCGAGTCCATGATAAAAAACCATTCCTTCACCAAAATTACCCATACCAAAAGATTGGCCTTATAGAGATGGTTTGTAAGGCATTACCTGCAACAAGAGCTTTGTCAATCTAAGTTTTTGGGCTGCAAGTCCCAAGTTGATGTGATAGCATCATCCTCTATTACTCTAGTATTAATTTCACTGGAGATTTGGTGTCACGCCTTGTGGGTTTCCTTTGACTTGTGATTTCTATCTTTGTGATGTTGCAGGCTATCTTACGACAGTGGCATGTCCCTATGTTAAGATTTGGTTCCACATTAATGTTATAATATGAAGGATTGTGCTCGTTTTACCATTGACAATATCTCTATTGTCACCCAACCATAGGCCAAAGCCACCCTCTGAGCACCTTAACCTTGACAAAGAATCACTCCGGAAGAAAACCCTAGGCTAGATAGCCAAACAAAGGGTAGCGCACCTTTCCCCAAGGATAGTGCACCAACAAGAGCTAATCAGATAGTCCAAACCCTATCCAAGAGATATTCCAAACCAAAATGTAACTGCTAGCTACAGCAACTACACCAACAACTCTCCTCAAACTTGTGCACAAAACTGGGCACTGCAGTGCGCACAAGTGCTTCTCTGTAATTCTGAGACTGCCTGCCAAAATGAAGATTGGCCTCCTGTATTTATAGTAATTCTGGCTAACTGCCTGAGCCAACTTCTCATTCTGGGTAACTATCTGTTCAATATATTATTATTTCTTCTGGCCGACTTCTTCTCTTGGAGGCTAATAACCTAATACAAATTATCTTCTTGAGCCGACAAGTCTTCTAGGGTTATTAGCCAACTCATTAGGGTTTCTTCTTGCTTCCCGGAGTATTCTATTCTTGTCAGGTTTACACGTAGAGGTAAATACCTCCCACAACTAATTTACCAACCATTTTCCGTCTAGGAAATCTCTGTTCTTTAATCATTCATCTGGATGATAATCATTTACCAAACTGCTGATAGTCTTCAAGATAATCAGAACAAAATAGAACACAACTATGTCTATCCATAGTAGTACATAACTACAATCCAGTGGTTCACTACCACACCAAGTAGAAAACAAGTACTTGATCAGTAACATGTAGTCATGAACAATGGAACACATCCACCACATTAGTATACATCTACTGTCATACAGTCTTCATAAAAATCATCTGATATCAACCTTCACAGAAACAATGTTATGATATAAACTGAATCATCTGGGCCAATCTTTCACTCACATCTGTGAGATTTGAAAGAATATCTGCCCTCAAAGTAGAACATCAATGATGGGCTATCTGCCTTATTCTTCTCAAACAAGGAAGAATGATTGTTCTGATTTCTAAACCTGGACCATTCCTCACCCTGGGCCATTCCTCTGACACTAAACAAAGTGTAACCTGGAGAGAATGAGTCTACCCTAAGGAATGTTTATCCCTGATTGTTGAGCCTGGACCATTCCCCACCCTCGGCCATTCCTCCGGCACTAAACAAAGTGAAACCTGGAGAGAATGAATACACCCTAAGGAATGATTGTCCCTGATTGTTGAGCTTGGACCATTCCCCACCCCGTGCCATTCCTCTAGCACTAAACAAAGTGCAACCTAGAGAGAATGAATACACCCTAAGGAATGACTGTCTAGACCATTTCCTCTGTTAACCACAAGAGGAAAACAATGTCCTGTACCAACCTCTAAAACAAACCATTCCTCATGTTAACCACAATGAGAAATCGGTGTCTGGCAAGGCGGGCCAGTCTTCTTGAGTAACCTTCGAGAAGATAGACTGCCCTAGACCACTCCCCTTGTTAACCACAATGGGAAGTCGTTGTCTATTGTACATCAAAAATCTGGACCATTTCCCATGTTAACCACAATGGGAAATCCCTGTTCGTTAGAAATTTCAATCCACTTTCCGAACAGGAAAGAATCTTCTCATCCAGGACCATTCTTCAAACTGAAAAATGTCTGTCCATCAATAATATATCAGTGCTCCCTCCCAACCTGGGAGTCATCTCTTCCTAATAAGGAAGTTGTCTCCACGAGCTCCATCTTGAGTATGCAAACTCTTTCATCTTGGATAGAAGCTTTACCAAAATTTATGCTTATCTTCTCATCTGTGGAGATATGTATTGGAGAACCACTTCTCCTTTCTGAACTTTATCACGAATAATGTAATGCTTGATTTCAAATGTACTTCGTTCTGGAACACTAGTTTTCTTCTGAAGGCTTCATGTAGCTTTGATCAATAGAGTATATCATTGTTGGAAAACTGGAACATATCCATGTGGCACTTCTTCTGTCATAATGAGATCTGATCTACTGAGTAATCATCTTGATACAATATCTCTGTTATAGAAAATCTTCACCACGCTTCTGCTGTGCACTGGAGGTTCTCCCCCAAGTTGTATTCTTCTATCTGCATACAAGGGTCTCTTTCTGGTATGCCTCAAAGTCTTGAGGTTTCTCTTCATACGCTCTTTATTCAATTTCTTTGGAGAACATTCTTTGCATTCATCTGATGTAGAACTCCAACTCATGGATGTTGCGAATGATATAATGACTTATGTAGAGATATGTTTGGTTTACTGGAACAAGTAATCATCATAGTCTTCTCCCTCCATCTGGGAGAACCTCTAGTTCTAGATATCGCAATGCTTTCATTCTTAAGTCTTCCATACACTGTTCTTCATCACAACTTTCAGTTCCTCTGCTTGATTTCTTTTATTGAGTTCATATCAGGCTGGCAATCTTGTGATTCTTGATACAATGACTGGTTGTTTTGGCTTCTCTTTCTTTCTTTGAATCTTCATGTTCTTCCTTGTGTTTAGCTCTTGGGTCCATGGAGTAGATTCCATGCCCTAAATATTCCATTTCTTTCTTTCATCACAGGATCACGGATGTGGATGGACAACCGAGGATGCTTTAAAGGCTTCTCTTCGAAGAAAGACTTCTTCTAAGGTCGAACTGAACACGTACTGCCTGCTATCATGGATATATAAATTTTATCATCTTCAATGGATCATAGGATTAGCTCCCTCCTAATCCTTGCTTCATGTATGAATATATTCTCTTCTTTATGGTGATATATAATCAGATCCCTCCATCTAGGAGAGTCCATGCTTCCATCTGCATCCTCATTCCCTTCTGCAAGGTGTTATAGGTCTTTCTCCAATTTCCTCTTGATTGCTTGATTGATTCTTCTACATCTCTTCATAATGGATACATGATTTGTTTGAAATATTTCATCATGTGTATTATCTAATGATATACATCCTTATATTGTTGTTCTTCCATAGGTATATTTCTTCTTGGAACACATTATTTGCCAAGAGATAGATATACAAGATATGTACAGGGATGATGCAAACAAGATATGTAAAAGAAATAAGAAGAGTATTGTTACCTTTAGAAGAAGAAGTCTCTTTCATCTTGCTTAGTCTTCTTTGTAGGTTCCTTTTCTTCAGCAATTGATGCTTCGTGTTTCTCCTTCCTTTTCTTTATCTTTGGACAATAATTCTTGTAGTGACCATACTTTCGACAGTTGACGCATTGTATTTCTGAAATGTCTTTCTCTTGATTTGTCTTCTTCTTTGAACCAAACTTTCTTTTGTTCCTGAAGTTCTTGAATCTTGATGTGAAGGCTCAATCATCATACTTATTTTGGGGTTTCTCTTTTGCATTGATCCTTGATTCTTATTGAGCACAACACGTCCAAAGTTCTTCAAATGTCGGATACTCCTTTCTTGTGTTCATGCTTGCGGTAAATGCATCCCACGTCTTGGGAAGACCATTGAGTACTATGTTTACCAACTCCTTCTCTGAGATGTTATCTTCAATAGATTATAGTTGATCTCTTAACTGAGAGATTCTTACAAAGTATGATGTTATGCTGTCGTCATCATTCATCTTCATGTCATGGAGCTCATTCTTCAAACTCATTACTTGTCCAATGTTTCTGACTGAGAAGAGGTTTGTTAGGGCATCGTACATCTTCTTCGATGAGTCAATATGGGAGATGTAGGGTATCAAGTGGTCTTTGATAGAGTCCACTATGGTACTCATGGCATTGATGTCACCATCTTTGAACTTCTCCATAGCTGCAATGTTCTGCAGTTCCTTCTCTTTTCCTTCTTCAAACTCTGGTTTCACGATCTTTCCTTTCATGATATCCAACACTTTATTCTTGGAAAGGATGACTTCAATCCTTGTCTTCCACACTCTGAAGTTATAATCTCCATCTAACTTGTTCTCTAACTTCATAAAGTAAGTCATGGCTGCTTTGACTTGGTCAACCCTAGATTTGACCAAAACCTCAAACTTCATGTCTTGGCTTGCTGAGAGTACCAAGAGATGCACTAGGCTAGGGCGCACTGATCTGTCTGGAGATTAGGTCAATCCCTTCACTTAAGGTGCCTCAATGAGAGGATTAGGTTTTTTACAACTGCACCTGCTAGTAACCCTAGCGACAATGCTATGGTGACTGCTCCTGCTAGAAACCCTAGTGACAGTTCTTCAACGAGCTCAATATCTTTATGGCTATGTTGCCTTCCAGTGTTTAGACTGAATGAAGGAGGTGTGGGCCGATAACCTATTAGAATATGAAGGATTGTACTCATTTTACCATTGACAATATCTTTATTGTCACCCAACCATAGGCCGAAGCCACCCTCCGAGCACCTTAACCTTAACAGAGAATCACTCCGGAAGAAAACCCTAGGCTAGATAGCCAAACAAAGGGTAGTGCACCTTTCCCCAAGGATAGCGCACCAACAAGAGCTGATCAGATAGTCCAAACCCTAGCCAAGAGATATTCCAAACCAAAACATAACTATTAGCTGCAGCAGCTGCACCGACAACTCTCCTCAAACCTGTGCACAAAACTGGGTACTGCAGTGTGCACAAGTGTTGTTCTACAATTCTGAGACTGCTTGCCAAAATGAAGATTGGCCTCCTGTATTTATAGTAATTCTGGCTAATTGCCCGGGCCGACTTCTCATTCTGGGTAACTGTCTGTTCAATATATTATTATTTCTTCTGGCCGACTTCTTCTCTTGGAGGCTAATAACCTAATACAAATTATCTTCTTGAGTCGACAAGTCTTCTAGGGTTATTAGCCAACTCATTAGGGTTTCTTCTTGCTTCCCGGAGTATTCTATTCTCGTCAGGTTTACACGTGGAGGTAAATACCTCCCGCAACTACCATAATATCAACAATTAAAACTCTATTACTCCCATTCTATACAAGCTCTAGTACTAAGTTTTAACAAGAACCATTTTCATATTGAGATTTTACAGGAAATTAAAACCTTTATTGGGACCAAGGAACACAATAGTTAACTTGTCTTTTTTCCATACTAGATTGGATCTGGCTACCATGGATCCTCCTCTTTGATAAAGAATGGCTTATCAATAAGAAATTTAATTATCTGTTAGAATTGGTTTCTCAGGCAGGTAATTCCTCCTCATTAGGGGTGTCTAGTAATGAGGAGGAAGCCCAAAATTATGCCTAGACAACATTATAAATGTGGGGACCACAGTACCACCTAACTCAAGCTCAGATTACATCTCATCCATAGGATGCATATCAATGCTTAATTAAGTCCCCACCCTTGGATCAAGTTCCTAATAAGAGGATCCTAGGGCTAGAAATGCATGAGGCAAAGAGGCTAGGATTACGAGTAACCTAGAAAGCCTCACTCTCAAATATATACAAGAAAAGAAAGGGAGGTTGAATAAGGTGAGGAGGCGTTCTAGAGAAGGCCGAGACAGGGTCTACCACACAACAACAAGAAGAGACCAAGTCGGGTCTCTACAGAAATCAAGTCTGTTTTTTGTACATGAACAAGGAGGAAAGCTAAGGAGAGTCGAGCATGACAGAGAATAAACCCAAGTCCGGTCTCACTATGTTGGACGAGGAGGCAGCTAGTACCAATAGCTAATGCAGTCACCAAGAAGGGTTGAGCTAGGGAATAAAGTCTACTAAAGGAGGTCGAGCTTGCACCAACAACCATCCACAAGAAAAAGTGAGAGGTCGAGTAGGGTCTGATAGAGACAAAGAGGCCAAGGTAGGGCCATTGTTCAACTGTAACAACAACAAACAGAAAGAAAATAAGAGGAATATGTACAGTACGAGTTCCGTACGGACTGTACTTTCTCCCAGCGGAAGAAAGAAGTCATACCCAAGTCTGAATATAGAAGTAAATTTCTGTTTGCAGAGTTTCACTGAAGACTAAGGAGAAATAGAGATATTTTGTATGAGTTTTTGTTGTACGGTCGCCCAGTGAGGAACCCATGACCATACAAATCCATACAGTTGGTACGGTACCTGCAAACTAGTTTGGTTAGGACATGTCTATATATTAATAGACTTGTGATAAATAAGATTGTCTTATGGAGTGACATCTCCAGAATTTGTTTCTCATGTGTATCTTTTGTGTGGATGTCACAAGTATTATTAATAGAATTTACTATTGCATAGATCTGATGTGGTAAACCAAGCTGGTTCACTATGTAAATATCCAGTATAAATAGGACAATACACAATAATCCATTTAAGGATAGTAAATATATTTAATAATAAATGTATAAGAATATGAATAAGATATTTACAATGAACAATGAGGGCTTGCTTATATACCCACGAAAGGGTGCCCTTTACCAATAAACATGTCCTTTGAGACATGTCCTTTCATTATTAATAATTATTATTTAATCATTATCTTATTAATATCTACTTTATATGTATATTTATGTTCATAAAATCTGATATTTGAAGTTTGCAACTATTGTTTTTCTTCATGGTATCAGAGCTAGGTTCTAATAGCCCAAATAGAAGAAGTATTTAAACCTTGTGTTGTAGAGACAAGGGAAGGGGTTGATCCAGAGAGAGGTCGTACCCTCTAACCTCGAGGAGGAAGAAAAAGGGTTGAGGGGATAGACAATGGTAGTCTGCAAAGGAGGGGCCAAGCTAGGGCCAACATTGATTTTAGTCAAGGAATAAAGGGTTGAGTCAGGGCCAGTAGAAAATTCCAACAAGGTGAGGCTAAAAAAGGACTGAGGCATAAACCGAGAAAGGTCTTACTATGAAAATAAAATACTGTGAGGAGACAACTAGGTCGAGCCAGGTCTTTTGTCTATCAGAAACAAAAAAACAAACTACAGAAAAGGAACTCGTACGGGTTGTAAGGACTTCATACGATCTATACATTCAGCCATTCAAGGAAGGAACTTTTACCTAGGTCTGAGTAGAGCTCCCAAGGCCAAGGATTGGATCATAGAGAGTCAGGAGATTCTCTAGTTGGTGAAAGAGAACTTGCAGACAACACAGAACTGACAGAAGATGAGTGCGGACAGGCACAAGATAGAGCACAGCTTTCAGGTTGGGGATTTGGTTTTCTTGAGACTCCAAACTTACAGATAGTCATCTCTGAAGAAGAGTGGGGCCGAGAATCTCAAGCCCATATTTTATGTCCCTTACAGGATCATGCGCTGAGTAGAAGAGGTTTCTTATGAGCTAGAGATTCTAGAGGGGAGCAAGATTCATAACGTGTTCCACGTATCTTTCCTCAAAAAGGCAGTGGGACAATTCATTAGCACATCATAGGAGCTTCCGCCATTAGATGAGGATGGACAGTTGGAGTTGGTTCCGGAGGAGGTTTTGGAGTTCCAGGAGAGGAAACTGAGGAGTAGGGTCATCAGAGAGTGTTTGATCAGATGGAGAGGGCTTCCAGTAGAGGACGCTACTTGGGAGAGAAAGCATGTGTTGCAACACCTTGGATTGGTATTGCTTGAGGACAATAAATTTCGGGAAGGGAGGACTGTAATGTCCCTTTCCAAATAGGAGCTCCAAAGAGGAGGCTTAATGGTCTAAACCACCCCGTTAGACTATAGCCAGGGCCAGAAAAGGGGTAACTAGGGTTACTAGAGGTCATTCCATTCAAAGGTGTTATGTTCGGAAAGTGACATTGAGGTAAAAGTGGTTAAAAGCAGTAGGCCAAGGTAGTCATTTTGAGATACATCTCAACCAATTCTAACAGTGGAATCACTAGGGCGTAGTTTTCTAGTGAGGGAGGGGCACATTGCCCCAGGGGGATCCATCCGGGGTCCAAACACACTAGCAGAGGGTCCGGTCAGTCACTAGGACTGAGAGCTAGAGAAGGGCGCACCATTTGGTACAGTTTCCAGGCCATTCCGAGAGGTTTAGCCACTAGGGTGAACTTTCTGGACTTTTAGCAGTTACCATGTAAGATGCCACAACTCCATCTCATCCATTGATCCCGCAGTACTCCTCTATTATCGGGTATTATCTTTTAGTTTGCTTATTGTATTATATCTAAGATCCTTTTGTCATTTGATCTAGCTGAGTGATTCATTTTATTCAGCCACATTCGGCATTTGTACTCCGTAGAGATATCATAATATAATCTTTGTAGTGTTTTGTCAAATTTGTTATTTGTATGATCATTTATATGTTGTAAACCATTAATCCTACACACACATTAGCAACATTTCCTAGACTAGCCAAGTCAGAAACATTACAGGATCTCCATTCCATAGTTTACTTTTTCTTCTCGAAATTCCTTGTATAAAAATTATTTTCTCGTCTTCAAATTTTTAGGTGAAGGTGCCCACCAAAACTTTGTTAACAAAAGTTCTTTTGCACAATTTTGTAGATTCAACTCAGTTTGAGATAAATTTCCTGAGTACAAGGTCTTGAGGATACTTTCGAGCACATGATACTTCATATTTTTTCATTTCCCAGAACTTCACGTGCTTGGAAATCCTCACTGCCTTGTGTTCTTGGAAATGCGAAGTACATAGTCCTAAGAATTCTTCCAAGCACTCGACTTGGGAATTTGTTGGAACTTTCTTGGAACTCCAAGATATCCTTTTCCCTTAGATTCCATGAGCACATTTTTATGAGAACTAGTTCCACTCCCTATTAGGGTCTTGACAATAACCAAATTATTGGTTTTTTTTCTTTCTTGGAACTACCTTGCTTGAAAGTTCTCTTGAACTCTTGCCCCACCTATCTGCAAGCACTATAGCTAATCCTTTTCTGATAATTCCTTCTAAGCATTGACACTTTGTGAATTGATTGACTCTATTTGTTAACTAATCCAGCGGTTTGTTCAACTATCCTAACTTCCGCATAACTGTAATTGTTCGCAACTGCCCCACAACTTTCCTCCTATACATAATGTATCTGCATCCACTTTTAATCAATAAGATTGATCTCTATGTTCTGTGTTGTGTTAACTGTGGAGTTTTTATTTGGCCTGTGTACAGTGGTATCAGAGCCACATTTTTTTTAAACATGTTATTTGAACTCCATGCTATTTTGTGTGCCTACGTGAGAGGGATTGCGAGTGTGCGTGAAGAATTGGCGAATCCATGCTATTTTGTGTGCTTGCGTGAGAGGGGTAGTGAGTGCGCGTGAAGCAACTCCAGATTCGAGAGGAGAAACCTATTAAAACCATTGTTTGCTAGTCATTTTTGTTCCTTGCTGGTTTGTGCATGAAGGGTCTCGCTGCAAGGGAGATCACAGTGGAGCAGCGAAGGGCTGGGCCTGTGTACTGAGAAATCTATAGAGCAACCAAGGTCGAAGGTGTTGTGAGATTTTTTTCTTTTTCTTGTGCAAGTGGAATTTCATTTACAGAGATTAGTTTACAATGCATTCATTAGTATCAATTGTGGGTGTAGTGCTCTCCGGACAAGAAAATTACCAAGAGTGGTTTCGAAAAATAAAAAATACTCTTATTTTTAATGATTTATGGAAGGAAATTTGTGAAGGCAAGGATGAAAATGACCCAGAGAAACCTACAAATGCCAGAAAACTTGCAATTTGGAAGAGTAAAGATAAAAAGGCACATGCTTTAATTTCTGCCTCAGTCACTGAAGAGATAAGCAGCCATATTCTTTCGAACACCCCAACGTTTAAAGCATTAGAGAAATTAAAATATCTTTATGACTCCCATTCAGAGATGGAAATTATACAATTGTTGATGAAGTTGTTTAATCTGGAACTGAAAGATAATAATCCCATGAAGTTAGCTTCCGAAATTAAAGCTCTTTTTCATGATATTGACTCAATTGTTGTCAAAGTTGATTTACAACTCACTGCGTTTATTAAAGCCCTATATCCTACCTATTCGCACTACTTAGAGTCTCTTCAAGCTAGTGGATAGATGAAAGCCATGACTTTTGATAAACTTGTAGACAAAATTGTTGAAAGAGAGAAAGCTTTTGGGAAGAAGGAATCTTTTTCCACTTCCACAGTTGAGACTTTGTGTCTTGCACAGAAAGAGAAAAAACCTAGAGGAGAGTCTGTTAGATTTGACAATAGTAATAGAGGTCGTGGTAGGAGACCATTTAGAGGCAGGGGGGTCATTATCATCAAGGAGACATACAACACGATGATAGACAACAAAAACATTTTCAAAATGATAAACAATCTCTTAAGTGCTATAGGTGTGGTAAAATGGGTCATACCTCTTCTCATTGTCCCACTCCTTGGGAAAGGATTAGTGAGAAGAAAGAGAAACAACCTCCAGACAAAGGAAAACCACCCGAATCTGCCAACTATATTGTTGCACATTGTAATCTTAGTATCAATGAAGTTTTTATCACTTCTTTTGCTTCTTGGGAAGACACTTGGATTTTAGATACTGGAGCCACTTGCCATATGACCTTCAGAAGAGATTTTTTTGAGACATTTAGTAATCACATTGATGGAATAGTTTATTTTGCTGATAAGTCCCAATTAAAGCCTTCAGGAATTGGATCTATTCGACTTCGCCTACCAGAACTTGCTGATTATATTTTGCATGATGTTCTTTACATTCCTCAATTAAAAAGAAATCTGATGTCTCTCATACATATCAGGCAACAAGGACATTCTATACATATGTTTGATGGTATAATTGAAATAATAAAAGCATCTGATCAGGTGATTGTTATGACTAGTGTTGAAGAAGACAAACTTTTAAAACTTGAAGGGACATCCTCTTTTTAATCTAATTCATCTGTTTTGGCTCAGAATAGTGATACCTTGTCTTCCATCTTATTGTAGCTTGCTCGTTTTGGTCATATTAATTATGATAGTATATGGATTATGAAACAACAAGGTATTCAAGGGCTTCCTACTATTCCAAGAAAGCTTTTTCCATGTAATGCTTGTATTTTAGGCAAGCATTGTAAACAACCTTTTTATGGATCTACTTCCTTAGATTCCAAGAATTTAGGTCTCATACATTCTGATTTATGTGGGCCCATGCTTGTTCAATCTACAAATGGTAATAAATATCTTCTAAATTTTATTGATGACTACACCAGGATGTGTTGGGTTTATTTGTTGAAAGAGAAATCTTAGGTTTTTGCAACTTTTAAGAATTTTCATATATGGATTACAAATGAAACTCAACTTAATATTGGCACTCTATGATCAGATAATGGTGGTGAATACACCTCTAATGAATTTGAAAAGTACTTACAAAATAATGGTATTAAACATCAGACCACCGTCCCTTATACTCCACAATAGAACGGTGTAGCAGAGCGAATGAATAGAACTTTGCTTAATATGGTAAGGTTTTATGATGCTTTTTCATAATGTCAGGTTGATGTTTTGGGGAGAAGCAGTACTTTGTGTTGTTTATATTCGCAATCGTTGTCCTTCTACTACCATCAATAATAAGTCCCCTTATGAATTGTGGTATAATCGTCTTCTTGTTGTTCAACATTTTAGAGTTTTTGGTTCTCCATGTTATGCTTTAATTCCTAAACAACAATGCGACAAATTGGGTGCAAGAAGTCACAAATGTATTTTCTTGGGGTATTCTAATACCTCCATATCTTATCGATTGTATGATGAGGAAAACAAGAAATTTATTGTTTCAAGAGATGTTTTTTTTCTCGAATTTGCTAAAGATGCTTCTACTATTGATAGGCAACTCAATCATTTGGATAGATTCTCTTCCAAGAAGTTTTATTATGAATGGGATAATGATCTCCCACATCCTGAAGGGGGGATTCATATTCTAGACTAGTCTATGGATTTTCCTTCAACAACATCAGAGAATGAGACCACATCAGAGAATGAAGAAAATTAGTTGATAGCAATGTTTTTGATGATAATAATGTTTCTGTAGAAGAACAATTGGTTGATAATAATGTTCCTACTGAGGAAAAATTGGAGGATAATAATGGTCTTGAAGAACCTATTTTAAAGACTCTTGAAACTGGGAAAACATTGCAACAATCAGTACACAGATCAACACGAACAAAGACAATGCCAAAAAGGTATGGTGAATTTGAGTTAAACTTTTTTGTTGTTAATGAACCTACTACTTTTGAAGAAGCCACTAGTTGTAATGAATGGAAAGATGCAATGCAAAAAGAGTATGATGCTCTTATTAAAAATGGCACTTGGAGGTTGGTGGATCCTCCTATTGGCATCAAACCAATTGGTAGTAAGTGGGTTTATAAAACTAAATATAAAGCTGATGGTTCTCTTGATAAGTAGAAAGAAAGACTTGTAGCAAAGGGGTATGCACAAAAAGAAGGTATTGATTATACATAAACATTTGCTTCTACAACGAAATGGGGCACTATTAGAACTTTATTTTCTCTTGCAGCTCAAAAAGGATGGAAAATACATCACATGGATGTAAAAAATACCTTCTTAAATGGAGATTTAAAAGAAGATGTCTATATGTTGCAGCCAGAGGGTTTTTCTATTAAAGGAAAAGAGCATAAAGTATGCAAATTTATAAAATCATTGTATGGTTTAAAACAAGCACCTCGTGCTTGGTGTGAAAAGTTAATTGAACATCTTCTCAAGTTGAATTATAAGCATTTCAATCTAGATGATGCAATTTTATTTGTTAAGAAAGTTGGAAGATCAGTTGTATATCTAGTTGTCTATGTAAATGATTTTCTTATCACGGGAAATAATTATGATTATATAGCATCTATTAAAAAGGAGTTGCAAAAGGTTTTTGATATGACAGATTTTGGATTACTACATTATTATCCAGGGATCGAAGTAGATAAAAAACCGAAGCACATTTTTATTTCTCAAAAGAAATATATTGGAGAACTATTGAGCAAATTTGAGATCAAGGATTGTAATCATGTTTCTACTCCAATGGATCAGAATCTAAAGCTTACTTCAAATGAAGGTAGTGCATTTGAAGATCCAACAAAGTACATACAACTTGTTGGAAGTTTAATTTACCTTACTATTACTCGTCTTGACATAACTTTTGTTGTAGGAATACTTTCCAAGTTTATGCATCAACCCTGTGAAGGTCATTGGACAGTAGCAAAGTGAGTGCTCAAATATTTAAAAGGCACTCAATCATATGCCGTCAAATATTCTAAAGTTCTAGACTTCCATCTCATTGGTTATTCATATTCTGACTTTGATGGAGATAAAGGGCATGGGGTGTCTACTTCAAGTTATTTGATGAATCTTGGATCAAAAACCATCACTTGGAGATCACGAAAGCAATTAGTTCCTGTTGATTCTACAACTAAAGCCGAATATGTTGCAACAACTCTAGCCACAAAAGAAATCATTTGGCTTCTGAAAATTTTTGAAGACTTGCAGGAGAAACAAATGACTTCGACGCCTCTCTTCGTTGACAATACTTCTGCAATACAATTGGCCAAAAATCCTAAATTCCATGATCGAACCAAACATATCAACACCAAATATCATTTGATTCGACATCATGTTGAGGCCAAAAACATTCATCTCAATCATTGTTCCACTTCAGAGAAAATTGCAGACATCTTTACTAAAGATTTGGGTCGAGAGAAATTTGAAAACTTTAGAATGATGCTTGGGATGACAAATGTCCCTTCGGATTAAGGGGGGAGTGTTAACTAATCCGGTGTTAACTAATACAACGATTCGTTCAACTATCCTAACTTTCGCATAATTGTATCTTTTTGCAACTGTCTGCCTATACATAATGTATCCGCATCCGCTTTTAATCAATAAGATTGATCTCTGTGTTTTGTGTTGTGTTAACTGTGGAGTTTATATTTGGCCTGTGTACACTATCAAAACCATCTTGCTTGGGAATTTGGGTTTCTACCTTCCTTTCAAATTTTCGAGCATTAGTTTCTCATAATAGCTTTTGGACCTTTTGATACTTGGTCAAAATTTTCTCAAGTTTCATCTTCCTTTTCTCAGAGTTTCGAGATAAATCTTATACAGAGATCCCAACCAAGCTACAATTCTGGTCAGCATAACACTTGATCAATGAACCCAATCAACAATCCATCACCATATTTCCCACTAGTTGGATTCAAGAAAACCCATGGCTCTGGGCAATCAAGACTCAGCACAGGTTTAGTCAATGGTATTAATTCTCTTATAAGCTCAGCTTAGTCATTTGCGGTAATTCCCGGTAATTCCCTCCTAGAGTGGAGCTTACAACATGGATGCCATGTTGTTTTTAGCAGCATCATAATGGTCTTATCCTAACAACCCAAAAGCTTAGGTGCAGGTGATGGGAGAGAAAAAACAACCAAAGGTAAAAATGATTCGAAAGTGGAGGAACAACTTTTGAATGAAGTCTAGTACAGTGGAAATTAGGTTCCAATGGACAAGGACACCTATCCGAATTCTATAGGTGAGTTCTCTAAATAACCAAGTGGCAAGGTCAAACACTTTACGTTTTCTCACACCCTCTATTTCCTGTTGCTCCTAACAAACCAACATTATATCATAATTGATGTGTTACATCATAGTGACATCACATGCACATTTTCTTGTTCATAATAGTAATGGTTTTTTTGTTTTTTCCTTAGCTAATATCCATTCTTTAGAGCTTTGAACACTTGGTTGAAGAAAGGTATGCCTAGATCACTTGTGAGCTCTTTTGGAGTTCCATATGAAAATCATGTTGTAAAAAATGATGAATTTTTTGGTAGATTTTTTCATTGATCTCACTTCAAATCATTTTGTTACATTATTCTAATATGTTTATATTGTTTCCCGAAAGGTGGTGAAATTGGTTCCACAATATCTCTTTCTCATTTCTCAAATGATCTCAATGCTAGAGTTGGGTGAATAGGTATAATGCTATTTTTTTTAGTTTTTTCTAGCTATAGGCAAATGCCACCACCTTGAATATAGTATCTTCATCTTTGAAATTAGACAATCGATAATATCTACTATGCAAACTTGTATAAGATAATGTCCATCACAAGGTCCATCATGACAAACCTTGAAAAAATATTCATATTTGCGAATGCACCTCTTGGACATGTTGTCTATACATTATTTATACAAGACATATCTAATCCATGGCCACACCAATCATATTCTCCACTTATAATACAATTTACAATTCTGACAAACCATGGATTTTTAACATTGATGACGAAAAATGGCCTTTGAGAAAACACCTTTCATGGATTTCCTTCGATTTTCATTGACCTATCATTCAATTCATTGATTTGACTGTCCAATTTGGATAGATGGTTTTGTATCTCCTTGTTTTCTTCATGAGTCGTGGAGGAGATTTCTGGAGGTTTCATTGGTGAAACAAATTTTGGATATTTCTTTTGAGCCATGTAAAAAGGTTACTGGGTCCTAAGGACAAGGGAGTGTTAGGTGCTATATCTCTCTAATATATGTGCGGTTTCCAATAATAGTACTCGACCCAATATATATGGGCACTAACTAAGGAGGCTCCACTATGACCTTAGTTGTACTACCCGACTACCCAGGTACTAGAGAGTGGTCTCCCCGAGTGTTGTTTTCGGTGTACTATAGAAATAAGACGGCCTAATAGCTTATATAAGGTTGGTTTCAGGTATACTTAGGGGAATTCCTATATAAACAAAGGTACATGGAAGTGAGATTCCATCTACAATTATTGTCTAATGTGATACTACTTGAAGGGATACCAACACGAGTTATAAGGGTTTCCAACAAGTGAAACAATGTGTTTCTAGTAACCATGTGAAGCCATGTGTATTTCTTGCATTTATTCTTCCCCAACCATATTTTTACTCGCTTAATGACAAAACATGTGTTATTTAAATATGTAGGAACACATCTCTAAAAAATATATAAAAAATGAGCTTGTTAACCATGAAAACAGATCTTAAATCACTAGAAAATAACCTGTGCGAAAACCATAACTTCCACAAGAAATATATTGTAAAATATATTGATTCAAAATCTAAAACTTTTTCCACATGTACTTCACTATGTCAACTCAGGATTCTGAAAATTTCAAAGTCTGAAACTTCACGGGAAAAAAATTGCAGCGAAAATGCCAAGATAATTGCTTTCAAGATTAGTTGCAAATCTTGTCTTCCATGGACTATATATCCAAAAATATAGCAAACCAGAACCTGAAATTTTTACCACTAGTACTATGACATGTCCCCTTAGTGTCCACAAAATTTCACTATTTAAAACCTCCCAGAAAAATAGTTATAGAAAAAATCTCAATATTACTCATTTAAAATTGAATTCAGAATGAGTAAAAAACCATATCTTCCATAGGCTATATCTCTGAAAGTATAGCGACCCAAAATCTTGAATTTTTACGAGAGGTACTTTGATATGTCTCCTAAGTAACCTCTGAATTTTGTTGTTTGAAGTATCCCAGAAACAAAAAATTATAGCAAAAATTACAATATGACTCACTTGAAGCCACAAAATCATATTTTCGATGCTCTAACACCAAATGTTATGATCCAATGTCTTAAAAATGATAAAAAAAAATCAATGAATATAGTCGACTTCGAGGGGGGAACCTCCTTTTACAATATATCGAATTCAGAAGACAAGATGAGATGAGATAGTATGATCTTAAGACCGGGTCTCCTTGGTATATGTAGGCGACAAAGGGTACAATTATAATGAAAAAGTACAATGAAGGGTTCTAGCCTACATACAAATATAACACTAGAAATGTAATAATTCAATATATAGGGATTAATAAAGGTTTTTATACATAACATGGGGCTTTGTGTAGGGCTTAACAAAACCACCTTAAACAAACTAATGGATAATACCCTAGATAGCATCGGGTCATAAGTGTTTTGTCAAATGAAGAGCTACAAAAATTGGAGGAAGAGACTTACCAATAAAGGTTGAATCTATAGAATAAATAGACTACTCCATTTAATACCATGAAAATTATTTATAACAATCAACACTAATTAACAAGGATAGTGTTTTATTGAATGAAGTAATGAATATGTTTAAAGTAATTCATAATATTCTAAATCTTTTTTTTGTTTTGTTATAGTTCAGTTCTCGATGTTTTGTGCCATAGAAAATCATTTTGATAGTATTAAAACTCATTATATATATATATATATATATATATATATATATATATATATATATATATATATATATATATATATATATATATATATATATATATATATATATATATATATATATATATCAGGCCCAAGGGTTAGCTCAATTGGTCTAGAGCCAAACATGAGTTTTCATGATTGTTGTTAATCACGGGTTCGACTCTCTTGATTCCCCAGGGCGAGGCCCCGTAATCAGGGCCAATAGTTTATCCCTTTTTCCATCCACAAAATCTGGGGAAGTGCTCAGACAGTTTCCCAATTTCACAAGAAATTATACTCCAAAGTTTGAAGATGCTTTATTTTGCAACTTTGAAAAGGGCACCCAAAACAACCACAACCAAATTCACAAGAAATTATACTATAAAGATTGAAGGTGTTTAATTTTACAATTTTGAAAAGGAAACCCCCAAAAACCACATTGTGAACTTTTCCACTCATTTGGAGAAGTGTTATGTACAACAATGTTCAATAAAGCTCGTGTCTTAATTAATTTGGACAATCCCCTATTCCTTCCATCAAAACAATATTGATTTGCAAGTGTTATGTATAAGAATATTCTGTAAGATTTTTTGTCTTAATTTATTTGGACAAACCCTTGTTAATTCCATTAAAAAATATTAATTTGCAAAAATGTTATGTAGAAAAATATTAAATAAATAATTTTTCCTTAATCTATTTAGAAAACCCCTATTGTTTCCACCAAAACAATGCCTCGAGATTGATGCCAATAGAGTAGGAAAAATGATATTATATTGGCATAAAAAAACAAAACCCTTGGATGCTAACATTTGTATCTATATAATTATAGTGACAAGAAGACATGTTTATCATTCCTTATGTTGTCTCTTGTCTAATTATGCTTATGGTAAACTCTCTAAATGATCCGGATTATTTTTGGCACGAAATGAGAGTGGAGACATAATAAAGAAATGTACAGAGATATCTTGGATATCCAATAATATAAAAGAAATGTATCAGAGATGCAACCATAAACACAAAGATACAATAATACACAATTTCTATTAATGAGCGAAAATGTATAAACACTGTAAAAATACAAAGTGAAAGACTCGCTAGAATGGTGGCATATTATCTCTGAGAAGAGATGTGACAGATACTCGAATTCACCAGAAGATGATTTACAATGAGGCTCTAAAGGCCTTTTTAACATAAAGAAAATCCAAAACCCTAACCCCGGAAAATGAAAATCCAACAATTTTGTGGACCCCGTTTTGGGTAGTTTGGTGTATCAACTTCCCGGGGGCATAAATTTTACATACGACCTATGTTTTAGGCACATGATAGCCCATTGGAAAGGTCTATCCGAGGACTACACATGTTGTCATCATAATCTAACTCGACTTATAATCTAATTATGGCAAGCCCTAAAAACGTTGTTTAGGGCCTCAAAACGACCCCAAAAGTTCGAGACCTGAAAACTAGGAAACAAACTACCAAGCTGAAAAAATGCAAAAATAAGCTAGTTGGAATACTTGGGTGGCCACCGATATCCACCTGGATCAATCCTCCCTTCTTAGGAAGCAATTTTCTCCATTGCATTGAGTTCCCTGGGGAGAGGGGAAACCGATTGTTGAATTTGAATCTTGGTGAGTTACTTGCCTTGTTGGAGATGTTGTGCTGCTTGGTTTGTGGAAGGTTGTCATGAACCTGTTGTTGGTGGGTTTAATCTATTCAACCAGTCGGGCTACATGAGATGACTCTGTGCATAAGGAATCTTTACGATTTGTTGCAATATTTTCGACCTGCTTTTTTTGGATAGAAGGTGCTTGGATTGAGGCTGTCATGGTTGTAGTTTCCTTCTGTTCACCTTTTGAACAGATTGTGAAGAAGTTGAATTTTGTAGTATGAGATACTACCTTGCGACATTGTTTAGGTGGGATAGTAGTCAAAATTACCTTTGGTATCCTATAGATATGACCCCCCAGAGTAACAATGACACTACGGGGTCGAGACTCATAAATAACATGGCACTTCCACATATATGGCTGGCCCAAGAGATCATCACAGACATCCAGTGGGGCAACATCACATAATACCTCATCCTTGAAGGGATGGATTTCATATGACAATCGACACTGCTAGGTACTCATCTTAGGTGTAACAAGTGTCTCCCCGATTTGTGGTTTTCACAAACCCTAGGTGTCAAATAGAACTGGACACGTGGAACCAATTGATTGGACCATGTGTCTCCCTTATCTTCTGCCAAATGTTGTATGTTAGACCTAGGAAGTGGTTAACCCGACGCTGACCACTTTGGGAGAAATATAAAGTTACATGGCCAAACTCTCGAATACCGAAGTCACGAAGCAATGAGGGCCATCGATCTGGAGGAGCTTTGGGACCACTCGTGACTGTTGGATCTACTCCTCGGTCAATTCGACTTTGACCTACTCCAGGAGTAAGGCGAGGGTTACACCATGAAACCCACGAATGTGAAGTTGTGAAGCGATGGAGGCCATATATCTGGAGGTCTATGTGGACACTTCTTCACTTTGAGATTAGAGGGTTGGGAAGGCTATCAGTCTGAGGTGATGTGGTATGCTGACGTCACCCAGGATGATGTGGACTCATGCCTAAGTGCCACGTGTCACCTCGATTTTCACATTTCGCATGCCCTATGTGCCCAGTAGAACGTGATACGTGTCATCCCCTGACAAGGACACATGTCACCCCGGGCCTTTGTCATGTGTATTTCACCTGGCGCATGAATGCTTGTCCAAATATTGGTGGAGCACCCAAACGACGAATTCGTGAAGTGATAGGATTTGTAGATCTATGGGTCTAGGTGGATAAACCCTGACCGTCAGATATAGGCTATGGACAATCCGATGTTGACCGAGACTCTAGGAGTCTGGGACTTTGGGACTCCAGAGGATTTGGGGTGTAGTATTGTAGAGAGAGACTGAAAGGCCCGAAGGCTGGAGCCACATGGAAATTTTATGGGACTTTAGGACTCTGGGACTCCGGGAGGTCTCATGCATAGACATAGAAGGGTCACTCAATGTCGAAGCATCGAACGCTGAATATTCCTTTGGTGTATGCATTAACGTGGAGGAAGATTAGTCGTCGGATTATGGATGGTTGGATTTTTGTCATATATTTAGGAGTGTTGGAAGCTCCAGGGTCTCAGAGAAATCAGGATGATACATATGAGATGGAACCATGTGGAAGTCATGTGGCCCTTGACCAATAAAAGCCTGAAGAACTTGAGAAGGACATATTTTCTAGTCCGGAGCTCGGTTTTGAGCATGGAGACAGTGGTTGGAGAGCTCAGGATGAGCAAAACGTGATAGAGACCCCAAAAGGAGGGTTTCATTAATTAAGGGAAAATGAAGCTATGATGCCCCACCCCTTAAAAGAGTATTTAGGGATCGAGTGTGTTACAAATTGGTATCAGAGCATGGAAACAACATGATGCAGCCGCACCCTCACTGGCACGTCCGGTTCCTCAGGACCTTCTTTCCTCTTGCTCCCGAAGAACATCAACGTTCTTCTATTTCCCTATCGGGAAATATCTACCCACAGATTCCTTCGTGTGACTTCCCTTTGCTCACTTGTCGAGAAATTGGAACTCGCAACTTCGCGAGCTCACTGTCGATCACTATACCTTCGAGTCCCCGAGACCCGATGTGTCAGTCAACCACTGACTTTCTCTCTCCGCTGTCGGGACTTCGCTCTATTGTGTCTTCGTAACTCGTGAACCTCAGCCACTTGGATTTCCAACCTCCGATACACGATAAGCCGAAATGCCAAACTTCGCGATCTCTCTCCCTCGTGACTTCGCTACTCGCGAGGTCGAATATTTTTCATGTCGACTCCCGATGCCTGAGATGTCGAACCTCCGATAGTTTATGCCACTTGTCCTCCACTATCTCCTGCGACCCAAAACTACTTACGTAACTCTTGGGAGATCGCCTCTCTTGCTATCAAGATTCCCGTGGCCAAATCTTTTGTTCCTTTCTCACGAAACCCCGATAGTCGATCTTGTGACAGGTCTAACACCCCAAATGGACTTGGATCAATGACTCGATCTATCCTGAGCTTCGAGCCTCTTCACACTTGCGCTGTTATCTCCTCGTTCCTCTGGGAGATCTAATGGTCTGCCGAAACTCGCGGATTCTCCATGGAGAATACCGACCGTCCACTCTTCTTTACACAATCCACGAACAAGAAGTGCCTCTCCACGAGACTTGTTCGCCAACCTACATCTCCTTCTTTCAAGCCTTCCGGCACGACTTGTCTATATTGTCCTTGGACGAACTCGAAGGTCTATCCTTCCTGAACTTTTCTCACAACTTTCAAATCCCTTCAGGAAACTTTTGCACGCACTCCTTGCGGCAAACCTTCAACAATGCCTAAGTGTTGAAGTTTCGACTCTGCGCACACCTGCAGCAGCAGTTTTAATCCCCTTTGCTCAGAATCACTTCTCTGAGACTTCATCTAGCCTGCGCCAGCCTTGCACGGCTCCAGTGCCCAATCTTCACTTCTGGGAACTTAGAACAAAAGTTACCTCTACTTGAACCCTTCTGTCAATGCACTCTTTGCGGACAATTCAACTGCACTCTTTGCAGGAATACTCTGGTTCAAGATAGAGAAACAATTGAAACTAACTCCTTATTCTCACAGACTTCAATTCAACCATGAAATCACATACACAGCATATAAAAGCAAATGTATAACAGGAAGCAAACATTCATGAGCATAACATCAATACACAGAGAAACAACACATAACCATGAATTTGAATCAAAGCTTTCTTCTATTAATTCAAATGTCTGTACATGGGTGTTCTTCATACAATTCTCTGCGTGCTCTTGCTCTTCTCCTATTTCAATAATAATACAATGTACAAAGGAGGGTGTCTATATCCCGTTTCCCTCTTGCGCTCTAAAGCTATCAAATCTAGAATTAAATATTCTATCTACTTTACATTAAGTCTATTAAATGCCTCATCTACCTAAGGACAAGAGCTATCCACTCAAGGTCCATTACAATATACAAGGTGCGCTTCATTAAATCAACACATTAATGCTTGCGCAACAATATCAAGGTGTTTTCAAAATTAGTGCTGCTTGTCCAGCTGTCTTCTACTTTTGTGTTGGCTTTTTCTTGACATGGGCGATGCTCCTGCATCATACTCCCTCGCTTGAAAAATTTCATGGGCTCCTGTCCATGAGATCCTGCACGGTCTGTCCATGCTTCTGTATTACTGCTTCGCTCTCCCAGCGGGCATCTTCCACTGGGTGATTCTTCCACTTGACCAGATGCTTTAAGTATTCTTTCCTTCTGGTCTTCTTACCCACTCTCTTGTCTAGTATGCACTCCATCTGCGGTTTCTCTGCAACTGGCAATTGTTCCATCCACTGAATTAATGGTTCCTCGACTCCAGGATCTATTGCTCTAGCTCTATATGGGTATAAGTCCGCGACATTGAATATCGGAGATATGCCAATTCCATCCGACAACTCAATTTCATAAGCATTTTCTCTGAATTTTCTCAAGACCTTGCACGGCCCGACTTTCTTCATTTTGAGCTTATTGTATGTTCCCCTTGGGAACCTTTCCTTCCTCAAGTGTGCTAGAACCAGATCACCAACATCGAACTGAAGTTGTCTCCGATGTTGATCTGCTCTGCATTTTTACTCCTGGTTTGAGTCTTGCAGTCGCTGCTTCACCTGGCTGAGAGGTTCTTTCATCGCCTCAGCGAATTCTTCTGCACTAGCGCTGCTAGTAGTAGTCTGTTCTGAATCTCGCAATTCAGATACTCCTCTCAGCTGTGTGCCATACACAATCTGAAATGGACTCTTTCCTGTACTCCGATTCACTGAATCGTTGTATGCAAACTCTGCCTGTGGAAATATGTGGTCCCAACTGCTATGGTGCTCCGTTACCAAGCTTCTCAGCAAGTCTCCCAGACTTCTGTTGACCACCTCTGTCTGTCCATCCGTCTGAGGATGATAAGTAGAACTAAATGCCAGATTAGTTCCTAGCTTCTTCCACAGTGTTCTCCAAAAATGCCCTATGAATTTTGTATCCCTGTCCGAAACTATGCTTTTCGGCAACCCATGAAGTCGAATGATCTCCTTAAAAAACAGATTTGCGATGTGCGTCGCATCGCTGGTCTTTTGGCATGGAATAAAATGTGCCATTTTTGAAAACCTGTCCACTACTACAAAGACAGAATTAAATCCTCTTTGCGTCCTCGGCAAACCTAGTACAAAATCCATGCTGATCGCCTCCCATGGTCTCTCTGGTATGGGCAATGGCTGATAAAAACCCGCATTCTGCTTCCTCCCTTTTGAATGCTGGAAAATTCTACATTTGTCAACAAATCTCTTGACATCTGCTCGCATCCCCGGACAAAAATATGACTCATTCAGCTTTGCGAATGTTTTGTCATGGCCAAAATGTCCTGCCAAACCTCCATTGTGTTTCTCCTTTAACAAGTTTTCCCTCATGGAGCATTTCAGAGTACACAGTTGCTTCATACGCCTCTGCAAAATCTACATCTCTTGCGTACATGTCCTTGAGATTATCAAAACCCAATGTTTTGACTCGTAACTCCTGCAACATCAAACATTTCCTGCTCAAAGCATCAGCCACTTTGTTAGCAGTACCCGAAATATGCTTAATCACAAATGTGAAATTCTGCATATATTCAACCCATTTTGCATGTTTCTGATTCAACTTCTCTTGTTGAGTCACAAACTGTAATGCATGGTTATCACTGTACAATACAAATTTTTTCGGGATCAAGTAATGTCTCCACTTCTTTAACGCTTGTATGATAGCGTAGAACTCCTTATCATACGTGGAGTATTTCAGCTTCGCCTCATCCAACTTCTCACTAAAATATGCAACCAACCTGTCTTCTTGACTCAAGACCGCTCTTATGGCATACCCACTTGCATCACACTTCACCTGAAATGTTTTCAGGAAATCCGGCAACACCAACACTGGTTTCTCTGTGATCTTCCGCTTCAACAGATTGAAGCTCCTTTCAACCTCAGCTGTCTAGTGAAAAGATTTATGCCGCTTCTTCACTGTATCCATCATCGCTACGCTAATCCCACTGAAATTCCTGATGAATTTCCAGTAGAAACTAGCCAAACCATGAGAACTTCTCACCTCGAAGATATTTCTCGGTGATGGCCAATTCTTAATTACTTCTACCTTGTCCAGATCCATCCTCAACTCATTAGCCGAAACAAAAAAACCCAAGTAAATGAGGACTTCTTCATATTAATCAACAACTTCTCCTGCTGTAGCTTCTTCATCACTATAGCCAAATGCTTCAGGTGTTCAACCACTGATTTGCTGTAAATCAATATGTCATCCAGGTACACAATGACAAATTTTCCGATGAATTCCCTCAGGACTTCATTCATCAACCTCATAAATGTACTTGGCGCATTCGTCAAGCCAAATGGCATGACTAGCCATTCATACAAACCTTCGTTGGCCTTGAAGGCTGTCTTCCACTCATCGCCTTCTCTCATGCGAATCTGGTGGTATCCGCTTTTCAAATCTATCTTTGAAAAATAATTTGCCCCACTGAGGCAATCCATCAGATCATCCATTCTCGACAATGGAAACCTGTATCTAATGGTTATCTTGTTGATCACTCTCGATTCGGTGCACATCCTCCAGCCTCCGTCTTTCTTCGGACTGAGCACTGTCGGAACAACACACAGACTCAAAATTTCCCTGACCAATCCTTTGTCCATCAAATCCTGGACTTGCTTCTTGACCATCAAATCATTCTCTTGCGGTGTTAACCTGTACGCAGCTTTATTCGGAAAACTAGCTCCTGGTATGAGGTCTATGTGATGACTCACACTTCTCATCGGTGGCAACGAACGAGGTAATTCATCCACTATGATATCAGTGAACTCTTCCAGCAGTTCCTGAACCTCATCTAGTAAATCATCCACTCTTGTGCTAGTCAAAACAATTCTCGGCTTCCTGACCACAAAGAATTGTGGATCTTCCTTCTTCTTCACCTCCGTAAGAAGTTCCTTCCCACTCATGAGAAGTACTGTGTTTCTTACCTCTGGCTTCACCTCCTTATCCTTTATCGGAAGAAACATATGGGTTCTCCCATTCTTCTCCAGGGTATATGTGTTCATTCTCCCATCATGAATCACATTTCTATCATATTTTCATGGTCTACCCAGCAATAAATGACATACATCCATGGGAATGACATCACATAAAATCTTATCATTATATCCCCCTATTTTGAATTCAACCAAGCATTGTTTAGTAACAGTTACCTGGTGTCCTTTTTGTAGCCACGAAACTCTGTATGGACTGGGATGATCAGTCGTCTCCAGATCCAGTTTCTCTACCATCTCTGTAGATACGATATTATCCATGCTACCACTGTCAACAATGACCTTGCACACCCTATCCTTGGTCTTGCAAGCTGTTCTGAACAGTCTGGTCCTTTGAACCAAATTTTCCACCTCCTTCTCGGGTGTCAAAAGGACTTTACGCATCATCAATGATCTTCCGCCTTCTGCGTCTTCCGCCTCAACATCATGCCTCTGTGCTTCAGTGATGTGAGCTTCTCCAGTATCTTTCTTTTTCTCTGGACACTCATATGACTTGTGCCCATTCTTTCCACATGTGAAGCTTGTGATTACTCCACCTTGGCCTCTTCCTCTACCTCGAATATGAGGGAAAGTGTTCGCGTCAGCATAATCTCCCCTCTTCTCATTATGCTACCCTCTCGTTTCATTTTATTGTCCAAGCTGTGAACTTCCGCCCCTTTCAACTTTACCCTGAGGTTTCTTCCATTCCTCCTTGGGCTTCTGGTATTTATCCTGGGCAACTGCTTTGCCTCTAGGCTGGCTTCTGCCTCGGCCTCTCTGTCCTTGCTTTCGGCTCAACTTCTCCTCATCTTTCAGAGCCAATTGGTAAGCATATTCCACCGTTCGGATGGTTACCATACTTAGTTCATCCTGAATGTCGTATCTCAGACCATTCAGATATATGGCAACTTTCTCATCATCTCTCTCCCGATGACCTGCTCTGATGTTCAGTCGATAGAATTCCTCAGTGTATTCTTTCACTGTCATCAACTTCTGTCTTAGGTTTTGCATTCTCCTGAACAGAGTAATTTTGTAATCTCTTGGGATGAACTTCGCCTTCATCTTCGTGATCATCCAATCCCAACTCTTGATCTTCTGCTTGCCTTTGCAGCGTTTGTCAGCTTGTAGCTCGTCCCACCACAATGTTGCATGTCCTTTCAAGCATGTGACATCATGCCTGACTTTCTTTTCTTCTTCGATATCCTCATAATCGAAGTATGTATCGAGAGCTCTAATCCAATCTAGTAGCTCTTCTGCATCCAGATTTCCTTCATAGACTGGAATGTCCATTTTCGCCTTCGTACCCATTCTGGAAATGGCTTTGATCAACCACTCAGTTGATGCATCTTCTACTGCGACCTCTTCTTCATGTCCAGCTTCCTCTTCAACTTCAGAATCACTAAGATCCCTTGCACCAACTCTGCGTCTCTGAGCTGTCTCCATGTCTTCAAGTCTTGCTCGGAGATCTCTCATCTGCCTTTCCATTTTTGGATTTGTTGTTGGCCTGCCTCTTCTCCTCACCTCCCTATCTTATGGATCAAGTGAATGTCTTTCTCTTCTGGGTGGCATGGTGAAATCTCTTTCTCTGCTACAGGAAGAAAAGAAATATTCCTGCTCTGATACCACTTGATGCAGCCGCACCCTCACTGGCACGTCCGCTTCCTCAGGACCTTCTTTCCTCTTGCACCCGAAGAACGTCAACGTTCTTCTATTTCCCTATCGGGAAATATCTACCCACATATTCCTTCGCGCGACTTCCCTTTGCTCACTTGTCGGGAAATCGAAACTCGCAGCTTCGCGAGCTCACTGTCGATCACTATACCTTCGAGTCCCCGAGACCCGATGTGTCAGTCAACCGCTGACTTTCTCCCTCCTCTTTCGAGACTTTTCTCTATCGCGTCTTCGCAACTCGCGAACCTCAGCCGCTTGGATTTCCAACCTCCGATACGCGATAAGCCGAAATGCTGAACTTCGCGATCTCGCTCCCTCGCGACTTCGCTACTCGCAAGGTCGAATATTTTTTACGTCAATTCCCGATGCCCGAGACGCCGAACCTTCGATAGTTTATGCCACTTGTCCTCCACTATCTCCTGCGACCCCACAATACTTACGTAACTCTCGGGAGATCTCCTCCCACGCTATCGCGATTCCCGTGGCCAAATCTTCCGTTCCTTTCTCATGAAACCCCGATAGCCGATCTCGCGATGGGTCCAACACCCCAAATGGACTTGGATCAACGACTCGATCTATCCTGAGCTTCGAGCCTCTTCATACTTGCACTGTAACCTCATCACTCCTCTGGGAGATCTAACGGTCCGCCAAAACTCGCGGATTCTCCACGGAGAATACCGACCATCCACTCTTCTTTACACAATCCACGAACAAGAAGTTCCTCTCCACGAAACTTGTTCGCCAACCTACGTCTCCTTCTTTCAAGCCTTACAACATGAATTGTCTATATTGTCCTTCGACAAAATCGAAGGTCTATCCTTCCTGAACTTTTCTCACAACTTTCAAATCCCTTCAGGAAACTTTTGCACGCACTCCTTGCGACAAACCTTCAACAACGCCTAAGTGTTGAAGTTTCGACTCTGCGCACACCTGCAACAACAGTCTTAATCCCCTTTGCTCATAATCGCTTCTCTGAGACTTCGTCTAGCCTGCGCCAGCCTTGCATGGCTCCAGTGCCCAATCTGCACTTCTGGGAACTTAGAACAAAAGTTACTTCTACTTGAACCCTTCTGTCAACGCACTCCTTGCGGACGATTCAACTGCACTCTTTGCAGGAATACTCTGGTTCAAGATAGAGAAACAATTGAAACTAACTCCTTATTCTCACAGACTTCAATTCAACCATGAAATCACATACACAACATATAAAAGAAAATGTATAACAGGAAGCAAACATTCATGAGCATAACATCAATACACAGAGAAACAATAGATAACCATGAATTTGAATCAAAGCTTTCTTCTATTAATTCAAATTTCTGTACATGGGTGTTCTTCATACAATTCTCTGCGTGCTCTTTCTCTTATCCTATTTCAATAATAATACAATGTACAAAGGAGGGTGTCTATATCCCATTTCCCTCTTGTGCTCTAAAGCTATCAAATCTAGAATTAAATATTCTATCTACTTTACATTAAGTCTATTAAATTCCTCATCTACCTAAGGATGAGAGCTATCCGCTCAAGGTCCATTACAATATACAAGGTGCGCTTCATTAAATCAACACATTAATGCTTGCGCAATAATATCAAGGTGTTTTCAAAATTAGTGTTGCTTGTCCAACTGTCTTCTACTTTTGCGCTGGCTTTTTCTTGACGTGGGCGATGCTCCTGCATCACAACACTTGGCCTGCTTGGGCTCATGAAAGAGTCAAGTGATTTTTCTTTCTTAGAAAAATTTAAAGGAGAGGGCACCTTGCCCTACCCTATATAGCAAAGCATGATTCAGACATAGGCCTGGATGGTCCAAATACCAATCATAGGACTGGTACACCAAGGTTAAGATGAGCCCGTTGAAAGGTAATTATACCTTTGGAAGATTGTTTATTATCTGCATTAACCCCTTGAAGAGAAGGACTGCAGGTTAAAAATGTGATTTGGGAATTCCTACTAAATGTTAGCAAAGGAATTATATTATTCCTTTGTCAAAGTGATAACTACTCTTACAAGAGTAGGGATATGCTGATCAACATTAATGGTAAGACCTGAATGTGATTGGCAGAGGTGGCATAAATTCTATTATGAAGCTGCATGGGTCAGAAAAGGGATAGGAACTGAGTTGCTCTATTATAGTGTAGCATTGTCTATTTGCTAGGGTAGGCAGAGTCTCTTACAATTGAGATGGTTGATTATATGAGGATTAATATCCTCATGAATAATTCCTTCATGGTTAAGGAAATCTAGTAATGACTGATAGAATCCTTAGCAGTTAAAATTACTTCCTTATTAAAATACTAAACCCTAAGTATATAACTCCTCATGACCAGAGGATTGATGAAAATGTGTAGGGTCAGTTTACTTGACCTATAATGGTTGAAAACGACAGCAAGGATAATCTATTTAAGCAAGATAAAGAGGATTCCTTTGGGACAGTTGAAAATTCCCATAAAGGGAAAAGTGAAATGGATATACGAGCTAGATTATGAGCTCGTCGTTGTACAAAATGTGTATTGGTATGAGTATTTTATAGGCATGAAAATGCAAGATGAGAACATGTTGTAATGCATACCATAATGGTTGCATGAATGTAACATGCAAATAGACTCAATTAAACCTATGGTTGGTTGTAGTGTAAGACCTGCTGCTGGTTAGCATCGGTCCATAATGACCCGATGATAACAGGGGACTAACAACATGAACGAAATATAGATATATGAATGAGTTAAAAAGGAGCAAAAGATGCACCTATGTATATACAAATATGTGTATACCTGCTTGAAAGAGTAATATGACTGCAAGCTCTCAACTAAGAGGGAAGCTCAGTATTGAGTTTCCCTATGAGGCTTGTCATAAGGATGTCAACAATATCCTTGGAAGGAGGAGCTGGAAGTATGATATGTCCATCTGTATGTATGCCATGAGAGAGGTGAAAGAAACGAGCTTGCCAGATGAATGTATGGGTTGTGTGTGTATATGCTTGAGTGCATGGATTTAATGCACTATGAAGCTTCTTGATATCAAGCCTGATATTAATACCAATTAGGTATGAATGATATTAAATGTGCAAGTGATGCACATGTATGATGTAAGAGTATAGGTATACTATAGGCACAAGGTGACTTCCTAAATGAGTGAAATGTGAGGCAAACATTACACTTGCCAAGATTGAATGAATACCATGGATGCATGGTTGACTCCATTATGAAGATTCATGAAAGTTTTGGTTTGAATGATAGCTTAAGGGGAATGTGCTGCATTCCCCCAGGAAAGGCTAGTATAGATAGATGAAAGAGTAAACGAGAAAGGATGCTTTGATGTCATGATAAGAGTCAAATGATTATGCCTTGAGAATCACATGAGAATGATTGAAAATAATCATGAGTTGACTGATTTTAAAGTAGGGATGTACGTGGTCCATGAAATATACCCATGGAAACTACACATAGGCTTATGATTATGCGCATGGTTAAATACACCATGGATGTAAGTTAACAAAAACCAGAATATGGGTGGATACATAATTTGGATGCATGACAAAGATGAAAATTTATATTCCCTATGGAATATTTGGTACCCAGTTGAAGCTAACTCAAGGTTGAGGCTATCAAAGATAATGAAGGATATGCAATAAGGAAGTTTCATGCTGAAGGATTTCCTTGCAGAGGAACTATGTGAAGACTCTATCAGGAGAACAGAGTCACAAGCTTAATGACTGCTGAGAATTAAGAAGTGAGCTACAAGCTTATATATATATATATATAAGAATCATGGATTACATTTTGAAAACATCATGTGATGAATAGAAGACTAATAAATGAATATTGCCCATTCTAATAACTGAATGGTAATGTGCAATGTATACCTTAAAGAGGAAGAAGGATAAGTCTGTGCATATAGTTGAGACTGTGCAATTGTAGGTGCAGGTTCATGATTGCAGGTGTAGGGTTTTGTGTTGTAGGACCAAGAAGTAGAACTCATGTAAGGAATCTGATACAATCCCACCTTTTAAATGAGATAAGAGAATGGAATCCTAGTGATCATTGATCACAAGTAGGATCGATGATCCTACACACAGGGTTTCATGACCACAAGGAGAGCTACAACAACCATGCAATAATTCCATGAGTGGATGAGGATCGTTAGATCAAACCCGTGCAAGGAAGACATAAAATCCGTTAGAATATTCCAGATAGGAGCGCTGCAGACCGTCAAATCGACACAAAGGGGTAAATCGTTAACAATTGAACCACAACCATTAGATATGGAGGTAGAGGAAAGAGGACAGTCGGGTCAACAATTGATTAAGTCATGATCATCAGATCATGATGAAGGTAGATCAATGGACAAGAGTCATTGCAGAGATCAGAGGATGAGTTAACAATCGTGCAAGTTTAGACTCTATAATCAACTAGGATCAGTTATCTTGACAGGTCAATAGATTCACGACTCACGTCGATTCCAATGCCAACAAGCATATTCCATTGCAGAGATAGGGAGGAGAGTTAAATAGCGAGCTATTTGAGGTTCCACACTCCCTTGCAACTGTCGGATCTGGGGGATCAAGACAGATCTACATTGTTGATCAACAGACAAGGGATTAATCCCTAATCATAGCGCCTAGACATGAGAGCTAAAAGGATAGTGCCTGAAAAGAATAGAGCTGAGGTCACAACTCTCGGTTGCATGGAGAGAAAACAAAGTTCCTCCAGGCCAACCAAGGAAGATAGAGTTTAGCACTCTGTTTTAGATTGTGGTCACGGGGATTGGGTCTATGGAAAAGGGACGAAAAAACGATGAAGAGAATTCAATCCAATTAGTGATCGAATAGGAAGAGAGAATGAATAAATGAGTATGTTTGATTGAATAGGCTTGGGTGATCCATATTAAGTAAATGCAGTGAGGCCTTGGAATAAATCAATTGGATTGAAATTCTAGGGTTGTGTAGAAGAAGTTGGACCAAGGAATAGTTCCTTGACTCCTTCCTAGTTGTTTATTGTATCTCTCTGGTATGAGAGATTGATTTACTAATGTAGGTAAGTGTTTTGACATCATAGTGATTATGGTTGCATGACTGTAGAAACAATTGAAAATTGTTTGTGTTTCAATTACAGAAACATTACAGATAACGTGAAGAAGTGCATAACGATATGCTAGGACATATCTGAAAATGTCTTGTTGAAATGATACATGCATTTTTACTTTACATGACAACTAATATAATCATGATGTATGACATGTGTAAAAAGAAATTGGAGATGTTGAGAAAGATAGTTTCCAATGATGGGAAACCTCAAGAAGAGGAAGTCTATGCTAGTCAAGGATGGGTTATAATCCTTGCAAGAAAGTGCATGAGTAAAGAGTACCATGGGTACAATGACCAATCTAGGGAGATTGGGAATAAAGGTGCTCATAGTTAGCATATTGCATGGAATTGCTTTGAGGAAATGCATGTTTGCATAAAGGATAGAAAATGGATTTTCCATTGAGGAAGGAGGACCTTCCAATATTTATACTTACATTGTATAGGTGTTAAAGAAAAGAAAAATTGGGTGGCCATGAGTGTTGGCACCTTGGTTACTAGTGAAGGAAGAATGCTTGGGTGCATTCGAGAGAAACTTATAGTTTCATATCTGTTGATTTGGGATCATGATTAGCCTGTAGTAGGAAGTACAATCCTGCTACAATAATGAATGAGAAGGAATAAGACATATGGTGAAGAGGTTGGTTAAAATACAACACTCCATGACCGAGTGCTTGTCACCAGGTGTGGCAACTTGAAAATCAATGCAAGGGTGCATTGGGTATGAATGTTGCCATGAATATTGGCACATTGATTAAAGTCATTTGATATTTGAATTATATTTGGAAAATTTAGTGTGTTGAAAGGGTGCTTGCATAAATAATAATATTTCCTTTTTTCTTTGTACCCGTGAATAGATGAAAATGACTTGGACTGTTAGTATGCATCATTTGAAAAATATAATGTGCATGAAAACTAACAATTTGTTTGGCTGAGGAATGTTGAAGTTGTAGGGAGAAAAAGAGTCTTGGATATGGTAGTGTTGTAATCCCATAAGGAACACCAATTTCATGTTGAGCTAAGATTCTATGGGAAGGAAAGTCCCATACTTGCGAATCTGGTTCCTATGCGGAACATACCTGAAAATAAATGGGGAGTGTGGAAATATGGGGGTAACATATTTGCAAGAAAATTCTGAATTTGAAATTGATGATAATTTCTCATAATTTTGTGTACCTGTGATACAGGTGAGATGAAAAAAAATATCCATCTAGGGAGGATATATGAAGGATGTCAAGCCAGAAAGCATGAAAGATGCTACTGTTGAGACATGAGAACCCTGTGGTAAGCCATAATCTCCCTAGAACATGTTGTGTTGTGGTAACACAAGCTGTAGGGATGCCTCAATCGTAAGGATCAACAAAGTCTCTGAAATTCTTCTTGTGCGAGAAAGCCTTGGCAAGGAAAGATGGATCACCTGAGGAACTGTATAACAGAGAAGAGGGTGCTGAGCTTGGGCCTGGAGGGTGAGTGACCGCAAGGAAGAAGGGAATTTGACAATACTCATACACTATTGAAGGGAATCATGCACATAATGGGTATGTCCAGGAAAAAATAGTGAGCCTAGATAACAAGACATCCATGTGGATGCAAATCCACAGACTGCACAAATAAATACTGTGCTAGATTATGAAAAATTTCCTCTTGAATTTTGCGCAAAAATAAAATGTTTTTTCATGAAATTGTGATTAATATACTTGTTGTCCAAGATTATTGAAGGCAAATGACGAAGAACACGGGTCTGGAAAGGACCTAATCAAGAGAGAGAATTAGGATTTTGAAACAACTGAATGACAAAGACATGACAAGTGTTACTGAGAAATAACATCGAGGACGATGTTCCCTTTTAAGGGGGAGGGGATTGTAATACCCATGTTTCCCCAAATTGTAAGTAATCGTTAATTATGATTGCCATGCTAAGGCATGTGAACAATGTAAATGTATTATTGTTTGAATTGCCAATAACTGACTGTGGGGGTGAAGCCTTGAAGTACTGGTCATGATATCACTAGAGGAAATAAATGGGAAAACTATGGAGAGGGTTCATTATGTCAAATGACCCCAAATTTTCCTTTGTTGGGAATAATAAACCTCCTCCAGATTCCAAGGAGGAATCTTTTAATGAAGAAAGGATCGATGGTTGAACCATCAACTACCCCCCAGGAATAGAAACATGGTCTAGCTGAAGAATTTCATCTCGAAGTACCTTAGGGTCATGCAGACCCAGGTTGACCCGAGTTTCCTTCTAACAGAAGGAATAACATGATAAGGGGAACCTTCCCCAAGGATGGGTGTGTGTGCAAGGCATGCCGACATATATAGAGAATAAGAGAGAACACGAGGACACTCTAGCTGAGAAGAGAAACTTAAAGCTTGTTACGTTGTTATGGTTACTGGATAATTCACAGCAGAAGGCAACCCAAACAGGAGAATACGAGCTTGATGTTGAGGAAACATCTAATAAACCTCACAGAGGCAGTGACAAAGAGAGAGAGAGAGAGATAACCTCTAAAAAAGCTATCGGAAATTTCCCTAGTGATATCATGGCTTGACACAGGGGTGGCCAGAGTGCTAAGGTTGAATGCCTCTATGCCTATGGTTGGGTGGAAAGGAAAACTCCCACAGTTAGTCGGTTGGTGATCGACTGTAATAGATAAGTATTTGTATGCCCTATATACTAGAATTGAATTGCATGATTTGATTATCTGTAAATGTAATAACTTGTGCCTTGTTTGAAATAGATTATAATGGTGTTTACTGTCCTTCTATAAACTATTGTGCTTAATTGGTTGTAAGGAAACAATCTTGGCCTCTGGGCTAGTTGGAAGAACTCTCGAGGTTTTTTCCCCAGGGAGTTACCTCACAGTTCCATATTTGGAGTAGAATTCTAAGGGCTGCCACAGTCTCATTAATTCCACGAGATTACCCCGCCCTGTTTTAGAACTTAAAGTTTTGTGAAATAGGAGGGCACTTCCTTCAAACCAGTAGTCTAAGAGACCATAGGCTTGCACCCATGGCCTTAACCAAATATCGACTAAGAGTAGATATTATATCCCTAGATTCATTAGAGGGTCTATATGACCACGGTCTAGGAGCCCTACATTAGTCCGAAAGGAGCTATCTCTTAATGGCTTCAGAGCTCTAGGAGCTTGAATCTTTGGGATGTTAAACTTCACAACTGCCAAACTCCCAAATGACGGAGTCACGAATTGATGAGGGTCATAGATATGAGGATGGTCGAGAACCATCCCAACCATTGGATCTATGTTGTAGTCAACACAACATTGACTACTTCGGGAGGACAACGGTGTTGTAACGTCAAAACCCCCAAAGGATGGAGTCGTGAAGAAATGTGGACTGTGGATCTAAGGATCCTTTAGAACCCTTCTCAATTTTCATATCGAGCCTAATGAAAATATGGCATCAAGTACTTCGGCATAGTCCTACTCTGGGAGGTTTAACCTGTGAGTGAAAGAGAATATCGCAGGAGAACCGATGGTCGGAGTGACGTAGCATATTAACGTCACCTAAGGTGACGTGGAATCATCATAGGTGTAACATGTGTCTCCCTGATTTGTGGTTTTCACAGACCCCAAGTGTCAAATAGAACTGGACACGTGGCACCAGTTGATCTGGCCATGTGTCGCCCTTGTCTTCTTCCAAATGATGTCTGTTGGGCCTAGGTAGTGGTCAGCCCGACGCTGACCACTTCGGGAGTAATACAAAAGTTACATGACCAAACTCTTGAATACCAAAGTCACGAAGCAACAAGGGTCGTCGATCTAGAGGATCTTCGAGACCACTCGTAACCATTGGATATACTCCTTGGTCAATTTGAATTTGAACCACTCTGGGAGTAAGGCAAGGGTTACACAATGAAACCCCCGAATGCCAAAGTGGCGAAGTGATGGAGGCCATAGATTTCGAGGTCTACGTGGACACTTATTGACCGTGAGATCGGAGGGTTGGGAAGGCTATCAGTCTGAGGCGATGTGGTATGATGACGTCACCTAGGGCGACATGGACTCACACCTGAGTGCCACGTGTCACCTCAATTTGAATGTTTTGTAGGCCCTATGTCCTCAGTAGAACATGACACATGTCACCCCCTGACAAGGACACGTGTCACCTCGGGCCTTTGTCGTGTGTCTTTCCCCTGGTGCATGAATGCTTGGCGAAAGTTTGGTGGAGCACCTGAATGACAGATTTGCGAAATGATAGGAGCCGTAAATCTATGGGTCTATGTGGATAAACCCTGACTGTCAGATATAGGATATGGAAAATCCAATGTTGACTGGGACTCCAAGAGTCCAGGACTTTGAAACTCCAGAGGATTTGGGGTGTAGTATTGTAGAGAGAGACTGAAAGGCCCGAAGGCTAGAGCCACATGGCAAGTTTACAGGACTTAGGGAGTTTCGAACTCCGGGAGGTCTCGTGCGTAGATAGAGAAGGGGCGTTGAATGTCGAAGCACCGAATGCTAGATATTACTTTGGTGTATGTGTTAACATGGAGGGAGATCAATCGTCGGATTATGGATGGTTGGATTTCCTCCATGGATTTAGGAGTGTTGGAAGCTTTGGGGTCTCAGAGAACTCGGGATGATACATATGAGATGGACCCATGTGGAAGCCACGTGGACTTTGACCAATAAACACTCGAAGAACTTGGGAAGGACATATCTTCCAGTCCAGAGCTCAATTTTGAGCGTGGAGACAATGGCTGGAGAGCTCGAGATGATGAGAACATGATAGAGACCCCAGAAAGAGGGTTTGATTAATTAAGGAAAAACAAAACTATGATGCCCCACCCATTAAAAGAGTATTTAGGGGTCGGGTGTGTTACAAAGGTCCCCAAAGCAGTTTGGCTAGGAATCTAAGATGTGGTTCTAAAACTTTAACTATTCAAAATGGAGTCTTTGATTATGTTTTCTTCAAAATTAACAAAAAAATGTGGCTATTCCTTCCGCATGTTTTCTTCATGCTCCCATGTAGCATCTTTAGGATCGTAGTAGGTCCATTGAACCTTTACCATCCCTATGGATTTGTTCCTGAGAACTTTGACTTTTCGGTCTAGGATGTGTACTAGTTCAACCCATAAATCCCCTTCATGCTTCACCTGGATCTCAGTCCAATCAATCATGTGGTTTAGGGTCAGGCACATATTTCTTTAATATTGACACATGGAATACATCATGCACTCTCATGGATGCAGGAAACTCTAGCATGTATGCAACTAGCCCTATGTCTTTTAATATCTCAAAAGTTCCACAATATCTTACTTCCAACTTTGGGAAACTTCCTAATCTCAGCAAACTTCTCTTTGCTTTCACTTTCAAAAATACATGTTTTCCCACTTTAAAATATCTAAAATATCTGTTCTTTTCTACATAGATTTTCTTCCTATTCTGGGAAGCCTTTAAATTCTTCTTGATCTTTGTCATTCGCTCTTCCATTTCCTTCAACAAATCTATCTCAATAATTTCCCTACATGTTGTATTTTTCCAACTTACTGGTGTGTTACACTTTTTTCTATACAATTCTTTAAATGGAATTATTTTTAATGAGCCTTGATACCCATTATTGTAAGAAAAATCAACTAAATGAATATAATCTTCCCACTTTTATGGTTGTTCCATCACATACATTCTAATCATGTCCTCAATTATTTTGTTAGTCCTATTTGTTTTCCCATCTGACTCTGGGTGATACGATGCACTAAGATTTAGATTTGTCCCAAAGCCTTTAAATAAACCTTGTCATAATTTGTGTTGAAAAGTCAACAAGAAACATGTGTCTAATTTAGTTTTCCCTTAATTAAATTAGACAATAAATATTAATCTATTATCTCATTCATAACTGAGTGATCTGGAATTGTAACATAATTATAAGTGTAGTTAAGTGAGTTAAGCTTAGTTGTATTAGTGTGAGTTCAGTGAATTAATTATTCATTAATTCACAATCAGTTAAACTCGCATGCAACTAAAGACTTGCCACGGTTAACTACATGCA
>ML784543.1:134469-150653 GCA_009831015.1 Picea engelmannii | reverse complement strand
GCAGATCAACATCGTAGTGAAAGAAGTTTTGAAGTAGGGGATTGGGTATTTTTAAGACTACAACCATACAAACAGATGTCCCTCAAGCAAGACAATAAGGATAATAAATTATCACCAAAGTACTATGGCCCTTATAAGGTGTTACAAAAGATTGGTAGTATGGCATACAAATTAGAGTTGCCTACATCTTCACGAGTACACCCAGTTTTCCATGTTTCATGCTTAAAAAAGGTTATAGGAGATAAGATCCTAGTTCAAACTATATTGCTAGGACTTGACGAGGAAGGAAAAATCACATTAGAGCCTGAAGCCATCACTGACACAAGAATTTTCCAGTTGAGGAATAGATCCATTTCAGAGTATCTCATCAAATGGAGGAAACTACCAGCTGAAGATTCCACTTGGGAAGATGAGTCTTTTATACAGAAGCATCCAGATTTACTCAAGCATTGTGGACAACACTTGTCTCAAGGGGAGGGGCATGTTAAGCCCTAATATTGGCTCATTACCCCTTAATTGGGGCATACTATATTAGTAATGTTATTTTATTTATGTCGACTTTAGGCCATTAGTTGTAATTATACCTCCTAGTCTCCTATATATACAAGGAGACATTTTAATTTTGAATCATCTTGTACTTGAACATTTAAGTGGGGTAAAAGGAGGTTGCCCCCTCGAAGAGGCTTATTATATGAAATTATCTCTTTTTCAAGGTGTTGAGTACTTTTTCTGAGGTTTTTCTATGCTATATTGATATTTGGTTATTAACAGTTTTGGGTTAGTTATCAATCTTACCTTCCACTTCAATCATTGGGGATCGATATTTTACTTTCTTGTTATCCAAGGCTACATAAATTATTGGCATGTTTCCTCCCATGTCTTCAATTATTTCAACTTCCTGAATGTTGTGTACAATATTCATTCTTTATCCTTTTTGTCCATATATAATTGATTTCCCTCACATCCCCAATGTTGTATAGGTTGTTTCCTTAGCCTTTTCCCAAATGAATCTGCAGTCTTGTGCTCATTTTGGGTTAACTAACCTTTCTTATTTTCTTGGGAGTTGTTCTTGAAATAGGGTGACTTAAAACCTTTCTTCCCTTGATCCTTTTTACCCTTCATCTTATCGTTCCAAGGTTTTTGAAAAATTGACCTTCCTCTGCTTTTCTCATAATTGTATCGTGTCACTATATAAAGAGGGTAACCCACTTAGAAACCTTTGGATGTTGACCTTTTCATCCTTTATGAAGTCAACAAACTTTATCAATTCAAGGAACCTCTTCTCATATTCATCCATTGTCATGCTTCCCAACTTGAGTTCAAAGAACTCTTTCATATTTCTTTCATAGTAATACTCAAAAAAATATTTATCTTGGAAATATCCTTTGAATTGCCTCCATGAGATCTGTTTCTCATCAAGGTGCTTGGCCTGCTTAAGTTGATCCCACCACATGGTTGTCTTTTCTTGCAAGCGGTACATTGAAATTATAGCTTCCACTTGGGAGGGGTAATCATGTAGCTAGAAATATTTCTTCATTTCCAACAACTAGGCCTTGACTTCTTCCCCTTTCCTATGCTCACCATTGAAATTTGGTGGCTTTATTTTCCTAACTTCACCTTGCAGGATATCTACCTCAGGCCTTCTTCTCTGCCTCCTGATAGGAGACACACTTGGGCTACTCCTTGGAATTGAACTTGCATGATTTATTCTGGTGGATTTCCTTGGGTAATGATGGTTCTTTCTCATGCTTCTTGACTTCCTATCATTTCCATGATCATCCTTTCTGCTATGGGGTCTAGATGTTGAAACTTGTCTAGCACTAACTTCTTTCTTGGTGCTAGATTCCTTGTTAAATTTCTTATACAACATATTTAAGCTTTGAATTATCTCTTCCTGAGCCTTTGTAATCCTTTCATTATCTTTCCTATAGATTTACACCTTCCTATGCATGTTTCTCATAGTTATAGGCTCTTTCCTACCTCTCCTTCCATTATAATCTGTCTCAGCATTTCCCATGTTGACATGTAGACCTATGATCTCTTCCTCATGGATGTAAGATCCATAGACATATTCCTTAACTCCATTCCTCATATAACAACCAAACTTTCTTTCTTGTACCTCTAATTCTGCAAGAAATGTGCATATACTATTGTTAGAACATGCATAATGTAAAACATTTCATCAATTAGAATACAATTTATTCTTCATACATAATTACAAATAAGACAATGCACCAATTCAAAATCTAATTCCTTATATGCATTCCTCTCTAAAATATCTCTCCATATGTTATTATCATTCCTTATTATGAATTTTGAGTGAAAAATTACAACATTTACAAGTTGCAATTTCCATTCACTCATTGCTATAGAAATGATTTATTACTTTCTGATAAGATTTTACAACCCCATTCAAAATTATGGGTGGATGGATGTATTGTCCTCCTCAAGGCATTTCCAGTCACTATTCGTTTCCTCAAATTTGAGCTCCGAGCTGAAAGTTATGGTCCAGAGAAGTTTAGATTGCTTTTCCCATTTTATCCATGTATGCTACATGTGTCTTCTTTCTATTTCTGCATATTTTTACATACCCATATTCCAAATCTGGCTCCATGGTTGTCTTCTATGGTTCACAATATTTTCATAGACTACTCTTGTGCCTCAAATGAACTTTTAAGAATGGAGCTATGCCCTCTGGAAGTAAATTGGTGCCAAAATTTTACCTTAACTGTTCCAGCTATAAATTTCTCATACGAGCTCTATTTTGTGCCTAGAGAAGCTCATTGGATAAATATTTTCAAGTTATTTTATTTAATATGTAAAGATAGAGTGTACCTTGGTATACTTTGTTCTTGTGGGTTTTGATTTCCTAAAAACATCATTTACGACCTCAAAATCGCCCGCAAGTTCATGACCTTCAAAATCCTAAAAAAATCATAGAAAACATTATTGCTTTAATGTCATAAAAACCATTTAAATATGAGTCATTGATCTCAAATTGGGTGTAATATGAGTTGTTGATTCACTAATCCTTTCCAAACTCCACAAATAAATTTACAATGTTGATTGATAACTTAAAACAATATGGATTGTTGATTTTCGACACTACATCAATGATCGAATATTTCTTTTGTAAAATAAACTTGCTCACTGATCTCCCCAATGCCTTATCATCTTCCATCAACCATTAGTCATTTCTATTGGAAAACCAATATTTCTCACAAATCTTGTCAAACCCCGACCTTCGACGATCGACCATCTCTAAACTAACGTGGAAACTATGTTGATGTGGCATGACAAGTAGATGATGACTTGGCATGACATGTCATCCTCAGGCATCAATTGGGTTGATGTGGCATGACACATCACCCTCCTCTTTCCTTCATCAGACATCGGTAGTTTCTCTTCGAAGAATTTTGAACATCACACTAAATCCGTCAACCCCTCGATCATTGGCCATTCACAATCAAAGATTTCCTTTTTGATGCATGAACTCCTTTGCCAAAATCTATTGATCCTTGATCATCGAACATCGGACATCAACAATCAGAGATTTATTTTGGTTGAACCAACTCTTCACCAAACTCGTCGATCTGACCATCGACCATCGAATTTTTTTTTGGTGAACTCTAACACTTAGAAATTTTGACCAAATCCTGGGTGAATCTGGGTCGTAGATCTCCTACTCAAAATGATCTTAGTTGTGGATTCTTCTCCAACCTCCCAATGACTAAAATGAATCCAAACCGTTGATCTATTTCATTTTCCCAATTGTTGAAAATGAATCTCAGCTGTTGATATGGTCAACCTTACTAACTCTGAAAAACCTTATAAATTTTTAAATTTATTAAAATGAATTAGGCCCATTGATCTTGAGATCAAATGTGATCTCAACCATCAATTCTTCAAACTTTTCCCAGTGCTACAATGACCATTAAAATGTGAATTTTCAACCTTCCAGGTCAAATTAAGCTTTGCAACCTGTAGTTTCACACCACATATCATCTCGTCGACTACTATGAGGCATTTAAAACTCAAAATTTTCCCATGAATTTGGGTATTTCGCTCTAATTTCTCTGTTTTTCCCAAAATTCGTATAGTCCAAAATACACAACAACAAATTTTCCCAATTGACATTGGTTCTTGTCCCATACAAGCCCGATGTTTGAACCAAAGCCTAGGATACCATAATGTAACATTCCCCAGCCCAGTTGAGGTCCATTACGTGCAGAATACTCATAAAAATGAAAATTCAAAAGATGACTAAAGTTCTTATAGCTTATCAACTAAAAATCACATAAATATTTAACTACTATTTGATACCATTAACTTGATGCATATACAACATTATAAACTAGCACAGTCACATAATTGTGACTGATGAACAATGAAAGACATATTTAATTTATTAAACCTATTTTTAACATAAACCCTAATTAGGTTTGTAAATAAAATCTGTTATATCCGTTCAATGCGACTGTGCTAATATATGTGCGTACACAATATGTTGATTTCGGAGCATCATATAGATAATAATAACAGTGTCACTTCATCCTGCCCAATCTTCCATTTCGATTTTGAATTGGGTGAGCAGGCATCTCAAATCCAGTGCAGCCACGTCTACCATCCCACTTGCATTTTCACTTGGCTGGATATTGAAAATACCTGTCCACTCTTATGTTCTTAGTTTCTTGATCCGTCATGAAGAATGCAACTGAGTTCATTGAGCCATCGTGAAGAATGAAACTATGAAGAGACACTTGGCATCATATATTACTATGCTCTACCCAATATGAAACACGCAGACAACTAAAACGCCTAGGGAATGAAACACAGGAAATTCGTGGCTAATAATCCAAACGTGGTAATGTTAAAGGTTAATCATTTAAACATGGAAATCATATAGTGCTATAGTAATTTCTTAATATGATTAGGTAAATGTTAAAAAGTAAACAGGTTAATGGATGCCTTAAAAAATTCAAGGAAATTATGAAGAGTAAATCACATTCATTGATTTGGGAGGACGACTAAGAATATTCCAACATCTTTAATTGTTAGCCATCAGATTAGAATTTTAGATTAAAAGGTGATTAATTGTGCCCATTGCCAATAGGTATATGCATTTCGGCGTAAATATACATGAAATGCAACTCATAATTCATTAAAGTAGCATATAAATAAGTCTTATACACATAGTTCATGCACAACAATTAAAAAATCATAATGCAAGACAAAAAATAGATAAAACACTTATTTTTTAATTCAATTGTGAAACTAATTTCTTGGGATGAGCATTCTCCCAACCATACACTTATTTTTACAAATATCAATAACAAGTCACCCCTGATCTAGGGATAACAATCCAAAAAAGAGGGTGGTCTCTCATTGTCCACTCACAACTAATAAATCCCACAACCCACTGGTATTCTCCTACAACTATCCTAATTTTCCACCATCTCTCTTCCTCTCGACCTTCCCAACCCAAGGAATGTACCCCTTCACTGATCTCATTCCCTCGGATGTCCCATTCATTTATTATGATCTCTCTAGCACATGTAACTAGGAATCTCTCTGCTGGAAACTAAACGGAACTCACTGCTAGGAAAACTACGAGGAAAAACCACAAGAAACACTTGTTGTTACAATGAAACTCACACAAGATTTCAATCTTCATGCTTGACAATCGGGCTCTTCAATCTTCAATATTTAGCTTCAAAACACTCCAACATGCTCCAAAATTTGCCCTCCATGGATTCTCTATATCAAATCTCTCTTTTCTTCTCTCTACTTGTTGTTCATGCCCAAAAATTGATTGTCTAAAATTTTTGTAGTTTTCCATATGAATTTTCTCTCCTTTGGTTTGCTTGCTTGACTCACACACTTCCCCAAGATGATTGTACTCACCCCCCATGCTCCCAATAACTATGGGATGTGACTTCTCACACCCACCCTCTTACATGCATTAAATGGTTGGATTTTTGGACACTCAATCAAGAAATAGAAGGTTAATACATAATGATAATAAAATTCAGGAATGTGGGTGGAATTATTAGACATGGGTAATTCCCCCTTGGACCATTCTCTTAGACATTCTCCTAGAATCTCCCATATCTTGTGGACTAATTCATGCTCCATCTATGTCCATGTCCCCTTAGCAATTGGCTTCACATTTTATTACTAAAACTTAGAAATACCATTCACATATACATCTTTTGGTTCTAGCCACACATTATATCTATGTTAAACATTAATTAAACTAGGGGTTATAGCAGGGATGTTATAGGGAATGCACTGAAAATTGTTTGAATCAAATAGGAGAATGATTAAGATGATTAATAGAATGAAATCATATACATGGAATTTCTCATTTGCATGTTTCTATGTGATCTACAATAATCCCCCTCGAATTTGGCTCTTAAAAAAAATCCACCCAATCTGAAGTCTTTGCCAATAAATCTCTGTTGCACAAATCTCCTTTCTAAATTTTGGCAAACAATTAAAATATTGAATAGGGTTTTCCTTTATAAATACAAAAACTCAAATTCTCGCTCATTTTTTCGTTGTATATTTCAATGCATTGATGATAAATGCGCGAACTGTTTTTTTGAAAGTTACATTTTTGGTGCAGTATACCATGCACACTAGTGCGATGTGTACATATAACACATCGATTTATTTTTGTAATAAATTTCAAAGTATTAATAGTAAGTGTGTGTTATTTTTCTAACTTGCTTCAATCAATGTGTTATATAGTTCGAAACACATTGGTGTAGTGTGTACTTTATAATGCCCCGGTGTGGTGTGTAAGTAATAACGCACTGTAAGATAGTTAAATTTGCATAATGAAAATGAAAACAACCACATTTAAATTTTGTGGAGGTTTTTCTTTGTGGAGGCAATAACATAAGTCAATCTTCAATGCTTCTCTCAATTAAACGCACCAGTGCATTTGGTTTATTCATATGCATTGGTGCATCTTTATATGATGAAGTGCACTGTCAAGTTGTAAAATTTATTTGAAGTTATTTTTGAAGTTAGATTGTTCTATGCTACCCATGATGACAGTTTTGGTTCAAATGTAGTAAAAAGAGAATTAGAATACCAAATGGACAATTCTTTAGATTCCAACTCATTCTATATCTTTGGAAGTCCTTCAAGTTCTCTCACGTCGATTGCAATACATATAGATTTTATTGATAATTCATTTATCTCATTGAATTTATGTTATGTATGCAACTACAATTTAATAATTGTTCATTGAATTTTGCAGGATCAAGATTCAGGATCGAGTTTAGATGCTTAAGATATTCCTGTAGTCCCAAAATTTTGCAAGCTCTTATCAGGAGAAAGATATTGCAAGTAGATGTTTGATGAAAATGGATAACTTATTTACCCTACCAATCCTAACATTCCATCTTCCAAAAACCAACCTAGGTGAACGATATTACATTGTTAATTAGATCTCTTTTATATAGACAACCCCATAGGGCGTAAGAAAAAGATGATTGAGTAATTTTATTTTTGGATTTTCAATGGAACTAATGTAAATGTATTGCTTTATTCGACATATGTTTTATAAAGGGGTTGGTTTCATGTTAAAAAATGTTCATGCTTATAATAACATTATATGAAAAAAATAATGTACATGAGCAATATACATATGAATATACATGTCAAATATACATCTCAACAAAATCTACAATAAACATGTCATATATAGATCTCAAGTCAAATATAAAAAAAAATCAATATAAATGTCAATCAGTACCATTACTAGCTAGGTCAGCCACCAAATCCAGGTGCATTGGTGTCTTTTCTACCAGAGGTAAACCTATATCAAGAACATCTATCTCAGAAATAAATGCCAGCAAAAGTGAAATATCAAATGTATCTCTATAAATATCATGAATATGTGTAGCAATACCCGATGTAAACATAGTGTCCAAAGCAAAAAAACTTGTAACACATGTGGAGGAAGAGGAGGAGGAGGGGGATCAGTGGATTATGACACATGTAGATTAGGAGAAAGATAATGATCGGTGGATGGTGACACAAGTGGAAAGAGAGGGGGAGGATCAATAGAAAATGGTGATGCATGTGGAGGAGAAGCAGGAGGAGGAGAAGGATTGAACGTGGATGCAAGTTCAAACACATGTGGATGGGAAGCAACAGGAGGAGGAGGAGGATGTAGGTTCAGAAACATGTGGAGGCGAAGCATGAGGATTAGTAGATGGTTCAGATGACTCATGTGGAGGAGAATTAGGAGGAGGAGGAACATGCGGTAGAGTAGAGGATGTGGATGGATCTACGCTTGATGAGCTAGATGTAGTGGGATCATGAGAAACACCCTCAATGTCTCAATGAGGTTGACAACATCAACAATACGACGCATCAACATCATAGTTTCATGAGGAAAATGAATCCATATAGTAGATAGATCATGTACCCATAATATGTCTCTAATAGGTGTGGGTACCACTCTGTGACTAGTCATGAAACAACGTAGTTGATCCACCACCTCTAGTCAGAAACTCATATCTAACATGTGGGGTATCTGTACTATTAGAGGCTAGTCCTCTACCTGCTCCATCATGTCATCCTCATGTTGGGGAGGCTCATCCCCAACATATGTACTGATATCTACAAAACAATAGATAATAATAATAAGATAATTGAAAAAAATGTTACAATAAATTACATGTGCATTAAATAAGACATAAAAATATGCAAATATATTGATCAAAACATAACAATAATATTACCTCTATCATCTACTGGCTCCTCTATTGTAAATTGGATGTTTGGACATGCTCTCTAATCCATTCTCGTGTATGGGTAATCTATAATATTGAGGATAGGATTGTCCTCTCCAGCCAATAAATCACATACCTCCCTACCGACCAAGGAAAATTGAAACTTGTACTAGCCCTTGTTGTGCATCAACTACCCCCACAAGTGCATATGCACATCAAACATAAGCCTAGCATGAAAGTGGGATATTACTGGCTGAGTGGCATGAACCCTCTCAAAAAATAGAGTATACAACTTTGACGCAAATGGGAAGAACATCGTTCGAGAAAAAAAGATGCGACAATGATCTAATGCACGAAAAAACTTTCTCAAAAAAACATCCACCCAACTAACTAATTGGGTTGTCTACAATAAACTATCTACATAATACACCATAAAGAAACTAATGTAATTCCCATTAGAGCTATATTGTGATAGTGCCGAGAGAATAAAGCACAGGAACCTAATGTTCTCTCTCTCAAACGAAAATATCTGCAGCTAACCACCATGAACCTGGAACTCCGAAGTTGAATGAACATGCGATACAACATATATTTGCACATATGTTGGTTGGGTCTCTCCTGCAACACCATATAGTAGCATAGTAAAATGGGGCATATACTCTCCCTCCTAGACAACACAGTGATGAAATAGACATCCTCCTAGATCTATGGGATGACACCACATATCAGGAATAACTTTGAACCCCTTGTCTCGCATGATCCCATCATGGATCAACTGTTGTAATATCAAAAAGTCCCCCCTAAGGGATGTACTCTCCTAATAATAATTCATGAGGCCAATATCCATCAAAAGTTTCTATGTAGGATATGAAATAAGGTGAGGGAAAAACTCCCTCTCTGTCTCCCTGGTCTCTCACTCACACACAAATGTGTGTGTCTCGACCTATTTCTGCCAGTCCTCCTCCTCTCGTCGTCACTATCTCTTATTCACATACAAATTGTAACACCCCAATTTTAATCCCTATGAACTAGAATGTATTATGTAAATGTGACTTAGGTTGGTGAGTCGATAAAGTTAGAAAGGGTCTGGAGTGCCTAGAAATGTAATATATATATATATATATATATATATATATATATATAATACATCGTTGGATGCAATATGGACAAGGACAAGAGATAGGGAGCTACGATTCTACAAGAGAGGGGGCTTAAGGGGCTAAGTATTTTTATTATATTTTATTTACCCATATTAGTTTTAATTGAGAAAAGTGGTGTACATGAGCTTCTTGGGAGGTAGGCCATGTGATTCTTAATTTCATGTAATTATATAAACATCCCTTGTGGGTTGTTTTTGAGGTTCTTCTCTATTTACTCTAACACTCTTTCCTTGGGATTGTTCCTCAATCACTCTTGCTAATTCACGTGCTCTTGGTTGGAGCATGGAAATGAATGGCTGGAGGAGGAGAGCCATTGTTATATGGTTGTGAGGAATTACTGATCATTCCATGTTGGAATGGATGCCTATGGGCATGAGATTGATGGTAGTTATAAAAGAACTATCACAACTGAGAATCCTTGGATTTTCTATTATGGAGATTTCCTGACCAATAGCACTGAAGCACTGGAGAGAAATATAACAACATGAGGGACTGCATGGCAAAGAAATGGGTTCATTTCTTTTGTTTGTGCAAGCTGAAGGGGAAAGAGAGCTGGAAATTAGGATTGTTGTGTGGTTGGGAAAACCTGAGAGCTAATTAGCCAACTATTGTGGGTTTTAGATTTGGCCTAGGACCCATCATTGTGGATTCATAGCCCTGGATTCGGGGTGATCTGTTGTTGAGACTTGAAACAATAGTGTCTATGGTTGGGTGGAACGTCTTTGGTCTGTATCCAGTTGGTGAATGTTTTTTATTAAGATAAGTGCTCTCTATCATGTGTTTCTCTGCTTATATATTTATTTCTATTGTGTATTAATTATTGTCTCTGAGATTCATATTTTATAATATGCATGCTTGTTGGTTATTGTTGTGCATGAAATTATATTCCTTTCTTTTATGTTGTCGCATGATTTTTGATTATTTCATGTGATGTTATCATATTTCTTTCATGCTTCTCTATAAATTAAATGATATCAGATTTTGAAATCAGTTATGAAGTGAATTTTTGGAGTAGTGTGTTCGGCCTGTGGGTGGTTGGGTATGTTACAGATTGGTATTAGATTGAGGTTGAAACATCGGGCTGGAACGAGTGTGAATTTGAAAAATTCATTGTGGAAAACCTTGATCTGAGTGATATTGGGGAAAAATCGAAAGATTAGAGAGAAACGCCTCAAATTAGTGAGAAAATCCAAGTTTAAATGATTCAAGATTGTCTGAGAAGTTGAATGGATTCAATCTACAAAGTTACAGAGTTGAATTTGACTTGGAAGGTTGAAAAATTCATATTTTAATGGCCACTGTAGCGTGGAGAATATTTCATAGAATCGATGGTCGAGATCATGTTCGAGTTTGGCCAAGATACATCTCCGATCATTGACAGTCGATGGTCGAGGATCGACAAGTTTTGGTGAAGTGTTGAATTTCACTAAGAGATATATTCGATCGACAATGGCCGATGATCGAGAATCGATAGATTTAGTGTGAATCTTGGATTCTTCCAAGAGACATTACTGATGGTCAATGAAGGAAATGAGGGTGGTGATGTGTCATGCCATGATAGCATCCATGTGTCATTCCACATCATCCTGGTTGAGGCCTTAGGATGATGTTTCATGCTAGGTCATCATCCACATGGCATGCCACGTCAACAAAGAGATGGTCGATTGATGATGGTTTGGGTTCGATGAGATTTTTGAACAATATTAGTTTATCGAGGAAGATAATCGATGGTCGATGGTCGATGATCGAGCATCGACGAGATTCATGGGTGACTTTTGGTTTGTATAGAAAAATGTCTGATGGTCGATGATCGAGTGTCGGAGAAATCAGTGGGAAGTTTTGGTTTGAAAAGGAAATCATTGATCATCGACATAAAGTATATCAATGATCCATAATGCTTATGATTTGAGATCGACGGTGAAAATCACACTTAAACAAATTTGTTCCACAATTTAAAAAAAAAAAAATTTGGAGCCGTTTTCATATTTTAGCCATAACTAGAGAAAATTATGTTGGATTGAGATGGAACTTTTGGGTTTTTCTTGCAGAGAGGAGATATACAAAAGTTCCAGAGAGGGTCATTTTCCAATTCTGCTTGGATTTTTCATAAATTGCAAAATAGTGGTTTTTAAAGATTTGGGTCCATATAATTGGTAAAGGTCTAGATTAAGCTTAAACTCTTGGAGAGCATACATAAATTAGGCACGGAAATAAACCATGAAGGAATTGAATAAATACTAAGGGGATTGGAATGGGGATACTGAAATTGGCCAAAATCCACTGTTCCAGGTCACTTTTTGGGGATTTTTGAGATTTTCAAAGGAGGAAAAGTGACCCTAGATCACAAAAATAGGAAATTGTATTTGCTCAACTTTTTATATACTCATTAAGGCAAAAAAATTTGGTTTCGTGAAATTTTTCCAGAAGTGCATAGATTGAGAAATGGCCAACTCTACTAAAAATTCTAAGTCTGGAAAAAGGGGTGAAAAAGGACAAAGTTGCAGATTCTAGATTATTTTAGTTTTTGACTGGAGCATCAGCCTGAAAATATGAGAGTTTTATGAATTATTTGTCATTATTATTATCTATTTATCATATAAAGTTTCTCTATTTCCTGAGATATTTTCGTCTGCAGTTGACAAAAGTTGGTCTTTCAATAAAATTACACCATTGAAGAAAATGCACAAATGGGGTGAAAATGGTTTTTTCAGGAAGCCATAAATTTCAACTTAAATATCATAATGAGGCATGAGTATATTAATTGGAAATATTATTCAGAGGAGAATAATGGAGAATTATTATAAATTGAATAATTATGATATAAATCTTCATGAGTGGAGAAGAAGAAACACTTGTAACATTAATCGACACAAAAATTGATATGCATGATTCTAACAAAAATGGTTGCTTGCACATTTTGCATAGTTATAGGTATAATCATATCAATTCAAGCCAAGGATTGGACATTAGAGTCATGGAAGCATGGCAGATCTTGTAGAAATTGTTTGAGGCAATAAAGAACTACAGGGAAAGAAATGAAAATTGGATAAAGAACTCGAGAAGAGTAGAACAAGAGAGTCATTATTCAACTGCTAGAGAATCTAAATGAATTGTAGGTACAACAATAAGTATTATCACATAGGACAAGAATCCAATAGGGGAATAATGTCATTAATGGGCTTAGAATGGAAAATTAATACTCCATAGCCTTGAAGGTAGAGATTTGTTGATAGCTGCAAAGCTTGATGTGGAAGAGAACAAGGAGCTTAGGAGGTGATGTGTGAATCGCCTCTTTGTGCCAAGCATAGGACTGCCCGGGAAGGATTTGCTAGATATGACTTAGCTACTTTTCCAAAAGTACTCAGAACAAGAAAGTCACTTATGATATCAGAGTTCGTAGTGGAAACAAGATACCAATGCAAATAAATTGGAGATACAATGATGAAGGTTATTTCACTTGAAAAGTTCCACTGAATGAAAACTTACTCCCATTGGGAATGGTCTTGAGTGAGAAAAGTATGGATTCACAGGGAATTGTTAAATGAAGTAAAGAGAACTATTTCCAAAAATTGGGAAATCCAATGAACAACTAGAAGTAATCGTAGGGATGTAGAAGGAGTATGGGTAAGTTGATTCAAGGATGTTGTGATAGTATAGTGATTGAAATTTGTGAGCTACCTGATTCCAAGGTGTTGGAATGTTTCATAAAGGTAAATATTGGGTATGACTACCTAAGAGAAGTTGCTACAAATAGAACACATTGGTTGGATTACAGAATGACCAAGCAGAACATGGATGGAAAGTGTTTAGACCAAGGAACAATAGTGCAGCTGAGCATAATGGGAGAACACAAGGCAACAACGATATGAATAAATTCAAGGACAATCAACTACATCATAAATAAATACATAAATAAATAAGTGAACTGAAATACAAATGCACTAGAGTGCACGATGCACACAATGAAGTTAAAATGCATACGCATTAGTAGCCATGTGGACAATGAATACTTAGTGCATATGGATGTGGATTCATGCATATGTACATGCTTGGATATGCATATGATATGCATGTGACATGCGTGTGGACTTAGAATAGTATATAGTTATATACATGCAATATTGATGTTATATTGAGTATGACTAATGATCGATTATGTATTCAGGAAAAAAAGATATAGCATGGTTAAAGAGGTGGAAGCTGGTGTTGTTGTTTATGATTTCCATCTTTGTGAAGACCCATGAGGGAGGTAGGAATGGTGATCAAAATGATGGAGGAGGAAGCTTGCGAGCTTCTACAAATGCCAGTTGATCAGGTAGCATCAAGTAGGTTGATAATAGTTATGCGAGTATGCATTTGATTGCTTCCAATGTTGAAAGAAATTGAGGTAAGAATTCCCTCAGTTAATTTTTCAAGATTTAAATTGATATGTAATGGTCAAACGCCCAGAGTATGTAAATGTTGTTGTTGCTAGAATGCATTTAGATGAAATTTAGTTGCATATTGTGTTATGATTCGTTATGGGATCATAACTAGGTTAATTCATGAGACATACTCCTTCTATATAAATGAATAGCGATAGGGATAGTCATGTGTGAGACCATGATATGGTTCAAAATGGAAGGGATATAGCGCTATGTGAGTGCTTGTTGGATTACTTAAGGGGGGGTGAATCAGTAATAACGTAATTATAATCCTTTTTCTTCAAATTTATATCAATGTAGAATTATTATCCAATAATGAGCAGTAATAAATAAAAAATCACACACATACACAGTACACCAGAGTTTTACGTGGAAACCCAAATCGGGAGAAAACCACAGAATGCTTTTTCTTATATGTCTTGAAGAATTACATTCATTGGAAGCACCAACTTCCTTTGTTTTCCAGGTGCAACTGGAAGGAGGCTCCAACCCCCTAGTTTCGCAGGCTACAACCTGAGGGAAGCTCCAACTCCTCAAATCTCTGGCTACAACCAGAAGGAGGATACAACCCCCAATGTTCTCCGGCTACAACCAGAAGGTGGCTACAACCACTTGTCCTTGCCTCATCCTGCCACCTTGAAGTAGAAGTAGAATGATGGAACAACTGTCACACTACCACTGTGAGATATACCACTGTAAACCTGTACCAATAAATCTGAACCATGCATCAACCTGTACCTCAACCTGTAATCAACTTGTAATCAACCTGTACCATAAACAAGTGCATACAACCATGTGCCAAGTATGTACCAATCATGTGTCAGCTACTCATCAACTATGAATCATCAATATGTACCAACATCATCAACTATACACCTCATGCATGTGCGCCAACTCATCAACTACTTGTCTCAACCATGTACTCAACATGTACCTCAACCAAAAGCCCTCATCAATTTCATCATCAAAATATGATTTGTAGCTCTGTAATAGACCTGGTGTATATGATCACATTCCTGCAAACCTTCCTTAACTTTAAAAACAAGATACTAGCATTTTCATCAAACTTTTCTTTAGTCTCACATGTCTAGTTTTGGATTAGTCAACAACCCTAACTTGCAGTAATCATAACTTTGAACCTGTAATGTATAAAGATATGAAACTGATACACAATGTTCTTCAGTGTGTTTTATGCAATTTATCCAAGTGGAACTACTTGGAACCTCTCATAAAAGGAGTTATAGAAAAAATGGCATACCTTGCTGAAATCTGGCTTATTCTAGAGAGCGACCTTGTAGAGCATGCCCCGCACAAAATATTTGATGAAATGATATGAAACTATTACATAGAATACTATAGAATGTACCCTAACCAACACAATTGGTCTCACTAAATTGTGATTTGTTATCAATAAGTTATGACGTTTTTACCCGAAACAATGGATTTTGACTAGTTTCAGGACTGGCCACAAACCCTATTTTCCACAGAGTGTAACGCCCAAAATACAATGACACACAAGCTGAAATTTTAACCACAGATACTTGGATATGTTTTCTCACTTGAATGGAAATTTCAGGATCTGAATCATTATAGAAAAAACATTATAGCGAAAATGGTGAGATGACCTGAAAATAACATACCTTAGAAAGCACCATCAAAAGAATTTATCCTTCCTTGCATTTCGGCCTTCTTTTCTTCAATTTCCTCAGAATTTTGGCTTAGATATCATTTGTATGCCTCAGACACCTATATATATTCAATATTCTCAAGTATTTTTTAAATGAGAGAGCCTTGCCTCTTATTTATACTCTCCAAGTAGCTTCCTTAAAAACATCTTCTAGGTCACT
>ML784543.1:87339-126440 GCA_009831015.1 Picea engelmannii | reverse complement strand
TCATCCATATTTACTTCTTATCAACCATGAAAAAAAAATAATGAGTCATATTTACATCAAACACTATTGGGTCCATTACCCAAACCTTTTTTCTACGGGTCTTTCTTCAAGGGTTGACATCAATGACAATCAACCTTAATCAATAGTGCTCAATGGTATCTACTGTATATCTAATGTTTGGACTGCAACCTCTTTGTCGACACTGAAGAAAACTTAAGAATTATATTCTTGGTGTTGTGTTCGGGTTGAAAAAGAAGGTATCCAAATAGTCAAGAAATCAGTGGGAAGTGTGTGGATGATGTGTTGAGGCGTTTTCTAGACCTTCTAGCTCATCGTGGTGGAATGCATGACATAGTTATGTGGTATTATGTGGTCAATGCAATGATGCATTGTGTAGATGTGACCATGGGTATTGCACCTTAATATTTGTTATTTTTTTGGTAATTATTTGTAACATTATGAAAATCATGCGGTGATGAAAAAACATAATGATGGATACCTACATTATATTTAATATGAATACTAGTTGAAGGTGATTGAATTTTTGTTCGTTACAATTTTGAGTTCACTTTTTGGAGCTATAGAAAATGTTACAAGTGGTATTAAAGGAATTATTGAATGCATTTTGGTGAATGCATGTATATATTATATTGCATATAAATGATTATGCTAACAATTGAAATGATGTGAGTATTCCTAACTCATGAAGTTGGGAACTCTTCAGGATCTGTTAGATATTGCAACAAGAAGTTGCAGGTTAAAGTAGTTACATAAGGATGAATTATGGAAAAGCTTTGTTAGGGGAATAGAGTAATTAAAATATTTCTGGATAGAAGAAAGAAAATATTGGTTGATAATACATGTGTAGATAATGATGGGTTTATTCCATTCAATATTTGAATTTCATTTAATATCAAGAATGGATGGAAGTAATTTAATTATAGCTGCAAACAATTATGAGATCACTTGTTGCCATTGTACATGAGTTACTGACAATATGTTTGGTTGCATGTAAGATGAGGAAAATTGTAGGTAGTATGGGCTTGGATATGGAAGTAATGTAATCCCATAAGGAAGAATGGCCTCTACTTTTGAAAGAGCCAAACATTATGAACAAAATATCATACTTGGAAATTCTACTTTTCCTTTATAAAATGGTTTTGGGAATTATAATTTAATAATTACGGACAATTTGTTTTGGCTGAGTGTAAATTGAGAAAATTGCAGGTAGGATGGTATAGGATATGGAAGGTATGTAATCACATAAGGAAGATTGATATCTACATCTGCAAGAGAAAAAACTTATGAGAAGAAGCCTCATGGTTGAGGAATTTTGTTTTCCTATATAAAATTGATTTGGAAATTTATAATTAAAACTTGTTATGATATGCTAACAGTTTGTTTGGATGTATGGAAAATGAAAAGAAAATTACAGAAATAATTTCTTTGGGTATGTCATTTTTGTGAGCTATAATAAATATTGATGCATGTTGCTACAAGAGCCAAACGATTTATGAGCATAAATCTCATGCTTGGAAATTATGTTTCCCTGTATAAAAAATATTTGACATTTATGATTAAAAATCGTTATAACAATATCTCATGATGATTGTATGTTTATAATACATATGAAATGTTGGATATTGAAGTTGGAAGCTTAGGAATAAGAGCACCATAAGGAAATTAACCTCGATAACAAAGACATGGAATGGAGAAATTCCAATGGACTTGTTGCAGTTGGAGTTCTTGAAGCTGCAACTCTGAAACTTCCTAGTTGAGTGCACTAGAGCCCTGGAGAGAAATTGAACAACCTGAGGGACTGCATGGCAGAGAAAGGGGTTCATTTCTTTGGGTTGTGTAGGTTGATAGGGAAGGAGAGATTGTAGGATGGAGTTACTTCCAGAAATATAACTTGTGAATATAATTATACATGTTTTGGGTTAGAATGCCTATATATGCACGTTTTTAGGCCAAAGTGTCTATGTACATAAGCATTTGGTTGGACTGCCTATGCGTATTAAAGGCCGGAGAGCCCATATTTTTAATATAAGAACATCAATATGGTGTTTTACACTGAGGACAATGCTAAAATAAGGGGAGGGCGATGTAACATCCCAATTTTAATACCTATGAACTAGAATGTATTATGTAAATGTGACTTAGGTCGGTGAGTTGATAAAGTTGGAAAGGAGTCACTACAAGAAAAAGGCCTTTTAGCAGAGGTTATAGCGGAGGTTTCTATTGTTACAAAATTGGCAAAAATTTTCAAAAACACCTCCGCTACAACATTTGTTTTTGATAGCGGATGTTTTTGCGGATACTATAACGAAACTTGATTATAACTAAAAAAATATTGCAAGTTGGAGGTGTTAGCGAATGTTTACAAATCAGTGCATTTTTATGAGGTACAAGCACTAGTGCATACATACACGTACCACATTGGTGTTGTACACTTAACGTCAACCATCGGGGCAATAAAATATTTAAGCACCGGGGCGTTTGTCTTATAAGCATTGGGTCTTTAACAGTAAAATGCACCAGGAGAGTTAAAAATAATTAAGCACCGGGGATTTCTTCTTAGAAGGCACCGGTGATTTATTGATAAGAAGGCATCAATGTTGTATAAAATAATATGCACCAGTGCTTTGTCTGGAAAAATCCTCACGGTGAATTAAAAATAGAAAGCACCAGTACTTTTTAGTAACAAACAAGTGTTGGTGCTTGTCAATAACACAAAATCACCGGTGCGTATTAATAACACAAACACACTGATGATTATTATTAATAATAAATCACTAGTGCTTATTAATAACACAAAAGCATCAGTGCTTCGTATATGCTAAAGGCATCGAAGGCCAATTTTTTAATGTAATTTTGTGGTATTAAATAAATATTGAAACTAGTGCTAATTAATTACATAAAAGCATCGGTGCACATTTCTTATGAAACACACCAATGCATTGTAATATTAAACACACCAATGAGATTAATAATTAAAATACACCAAGAAACATTGACGTGTGATAGTGAAATTATTGTTATTTTTTAATTCCATTATTTATCAAAAAAATTACATATATCTTATATTTTGATTAGTGAAATTGGATATGATGGTCATCTTAAATTGTTATATCATCATATTTTGCATCTCTTCATTATAATATATAGTCATCCATATATTTAATAAACGATGTAACATTTCATAGTGACATTGGACAACACAATATAATAAATTAAAACATATTTTAATATATGAATAAGAGGGTCTTTGTCATACAAAATGGGACACTTATCGGTAATCCCTTGTCTTTCAATTGGGACACTATGCTCATTACATTAAACAAAAATGTCTGATTTTCACAGAAAATTATTTAAAAAAAATACAATTGTAGCTTGCATTGCTATCCAAATATATTGGTCATTATTCTTCACTGGAATTACTGTTAGTGCTTGAGCTACTTCCATGCCTTGGGTTATTTTGTTGAATGTTTGATTGATTTCCTTGATTGTTTTCATATTCAAGTTCCATCTACAAACATAAAAATAAATTGTAATGAGTCTATCTACATTGGTGAGAATAATGAAAATTAAAATAAATAATATACATGAATGTAAATTAAAAAGAGACGTACCTGCAAAGATATAATTGACTCATGAATCATACACATATGTTCAAAATCAAATCTCATGCCTTGTTTCAACAATTCTTCTGTTGGCTCAATTCCATACACTGTTTTCTGCAAGTTTTATACCCCATAATAAATCATAGATTTAATATAAAGTATTGTTTTTGTTCCATTGATTATAAAATGATAGAAGTAAAACAATATAGATTATATTTACAAATTCCTCAATTAATTTTTAATATGCCAACATATACTCACAACCCGTACTTAACCCAATGGAAATCGAATTTTTTGATGGCTCTTGTTTGTATGTTAGCCCCTATTTGAAGACATTCAAGGATGGTTGTTGTAAAACAACTTAAAATATACAAAAAAAACCTTAAGTTGTTATAAGGAAATAACATAATTACTCAAAAACTTTGCTATAAACCCTTTGCTTCTTTGTCGCCCAGTTTTATGTGCAGAATGAGTTCCATTTTATTTTCTTTTGTGTAAGAGAATATTTGAAAATTAATATTTAATGCTAAATTAATTATTTGTACCTAATAGAAAAATTCAATGATTGCATACATTTGCAGCATGTTGTTGTTGATATGGCTCCTCCTACAATGCAATTATGTCCATTTATTTGCCCATCTCCTTGTACACTTTTTTGGGAATTCCTATTGGCATATTTCGGATATCGACTCGTTGGTCCTCTGGGATTTTCATAATTTTCCTGAAAAAATAACATGACAATAAAGTATTTTTATATTGGTATATGAAAACTAAATACTAGTAGCAAGATTTTCCACAAAACTTACAAAATCGAGTCTAGTTACTTTTCAAATAGTACCGAAGACATATTATGCTATTCCTATCCTGAAACGATCTAAGAGAGATACAATTAAGCCATTTTACAAAACAAAGGACTTTCTTACTGGTCTTCTTTAAACTTGATCTTCTTCTGGAGGGGGTTCTAATGCCACATTCAAGTATGGGAGCATGGGTTCTGGTCTACTGTCGGCCTCCTCATTCTAAATTTGAACTGATGAATTTGGTGATCTAGAATCCAACCTTGTTTCTATGGTCTCCCCTTGTCGAAGAAGGAATTCAGATTCATCCTGCAGTTGATTGATTAACGTGCACTATTGTAATAAAGTTTCCAACGTGAAAGAGAGAGTGGAACTATGGGAGTCAAGACAAAGAGATAATTGTTGGGTGGTGGTGAAGTTATCGTCCACCAGCTCTTCCTCCGCTTTCTCTTGATATTGTTGATGCACCATGCCTTCTAAAAAAATGATAATTGAAATTACCAGAGGTTTACCTCCAAACCGACTGCACTTGAGTCTTCCTCTATCGATTATGCTTTCAAAGTGGCCTGGAGTTGTCCCTCTTGTGTTGATCCAATTTCTAGTAGCTAAAGGGCTTTGTCTACCAAGATTCTTCTTGGCCAACATAAGTCATCGTGGTTCCTCTTTCTTAATTGAATTGAAGTTTGCGAAATTTAGGAGGGACTGACTGAGGTGGTAGATCACAGGCTTACCTCAAAATTTATTGCAACAAAGAGAAACCTTGATTCCTGAATGCCACCAGCTTCAAGCGAGCTCACATATTAAGTGTCTTTCAGGCTTTGAGGTGGCTTGTACTGACTTCTTATCCTTGTTGGAGCTCATGATGAAATTATTTTTACTTATCCTCACTTCAAGTGGAGTAATGGAGGATTTGAGGTGACATAAATCTATGCAAACTTGGAGGGTCTGATACGACATAATCCCACGAAGGAGGATCGCAGAGTGGCCAAAATTTTTGATGAGATCAAAATTGGCTTTCTTCTTACAGTTTCCCATGATCCAGGAGGTACGGGGGTACTTCGCCTCCCCTTTTTTTATGTTTTTCTTACTGTGAGAGCGTTGAGTCGTGGAGATTCTAGCGCCAGGTAGAGATGAGGTGAAAAGGGGATTAGAAATTAGAGAGGTGCAAAGAATAGGACCCTCCCCTGAGTATACATATGACCAGGTGCCATGCCAATAGATTGATTGGCCTTAACGTCAAATTATTTATTGTTTATGTGGGGGACATGGAAGAAGGATGTTTGAATTGAGGACATAGATGCTTTGGTCCTGTCTATGATTATCTACAGCTTGGAGTTATTTGGAGTGGTCCCTTTTACAAAATGATGAATTATATTTTTTGAATCCCCTACTATTATGATACTATTGAGATTTCGTTCCCGAGATAAAAACACTCCTTGATACATCACACAGGCCTTTTCCATGTGGTTGGTAGTTACACCCAGGTTCCAGGAGAAATATATCATCCTTTTTCCTCTAGGGCTATACAACACCCCTCCCACACCTGCCTCCCCTAATTGATATATTAATAAATGAATACTTTGTAATATATATATATATATATATATATATATATATATATATATATATATATATATATTTATATATATATTCTAAAAAAATGTTTTTAGGAATATTACTTTTTAAATGATTCTTTTTTGTTGTTGTATGTTTTTTCTATTGCAAGTCTGACAGGTCTCATTGACCATTGTTCTAGAAATGCTTCATGTAGTTTAGATATAACCTGGTTCTTGGAATCATTGGATTGATTTCTATATTGTAAGTGGAAATTACGTCTATACATTCATTCCAATATATCCATCATAGTTTTGTAAAAGTTCCCCCCCCTTTGATTAATCTCCAACACCACTCCAGATGAGCTAAGGATCAATTCATCATCATTTACATCTTCTATATTAATTAATTTTGTTTTATTAGGATGACATTTTGTTCCCTCGTTGTTTCTTCCTATCGAACATTAAACATATGTGAATTAATATATTGTTTGAAACATGTCATCTAATATTCTTAAGTATATTATTAATGAAAATAGAAAAACAAATTCATATTGAATAGTATTTTTTCATTCACCTGATTCATCCCTCTGCAATTTTTTCATCAAGCTTTTACACTCTTCTACACTTAGATCAGAAATAATCTTATCAAGCTTCCTCATTTTGTGGCCCTACATGATACACACCAACCAATACATATTAGTTAAACTTACATATAGTTCAACCATATTATTTTTGTATAGAATTTACAGATAACCGACCTTTTTTTGTTTTTTTGGATGTGTCATCATTGTGTCGACCAAAAAATTGCTTATTTGAACTCTTCTCACGCATATTTTTATCAATATACAACTTGTACCATTCAATACAAAAATTATTAAATATATTTTATAAATAAATCACATAATTTTCAGCGAAAAAAATCGTTGTAACTGGTGCACTTTTTAAATACAAAGCACCGGTGCGTTTATTACATAAAACGCATCAGTGCATTCAATACAAAAAATGCACTAGAGAGTTTATTTTTTATTTTTTAAATTGTGAATTACAACAGTGCGATATATATAGAAGACATCACAACGACTACAATAGAAAACAAAAAACATAGCAAAAAAAATTAAACATTCATAAAAAAAAATAGAAAAACTACACAACGATGAAAATAAAAATTAAAAAAATTATTGGACAAACATTTTCTGTGTTGTTTAGATGAAAACATCGGTGATATTTTTTTTATGCACCATATTTTTTAATTTAAAAAAATAACATGGATTTATCCATGCTCCTTAGACATAAACACATCGGTGCGTTTCTGTCGAAATGGCGCATCGAAAAATGTTTAAAAAAAACGTCAAATCGAAAATCGTTTAAAAAATAAAAATAAAAATGTTAGAGGGTCTACTACATTTGGGATCCAATGCAATAATTGGCCCCTTTTCATCACATGTCAAACACTTATATATAGAAAAACAAATCCATTATATCTAAAATGTCTAAAAAAAAAGCCCTAATTCTGAAGTGATAGAGGGACTTAAACATTAGGATGAAATTTTGCATTCATGTAAGAAAAAAACAAGGGTTCAAGGTAAGTATGATTTTTTTCTTAATTATATTCTGAATTTTAATTAAAATCCATATAGGAATACAATTTGTAAAAATATTTATTATCAAAATCAACAGTAAAATTTAAAATTTTTACCATGTAAAGTTTTGAGTGAATCACCATACCCTTCAAATCCATATTTTCTGAATATTTTTGATATTCCAAAGTATTCTTTTGTTCCACAGTAGTCCTTGGTATGTCTCTCTTCCAAATCTGTCTCCTATAAATTTTGAAAAAATAATGAAAATATTGAATACCTTCTTAATATTTAAAAAACTTTATGAAAATGGTTTAGAGTGAATCACCATACCATTCAAATTCTCACATTATGAATAATACTATGGTTCCAAAGTATTTTTATCCTCCACAATGTTCCTTCATATGTCTCTCTTGCAAGTCTCTCCCCTGTAATTTTTTGCAAAATAATGAAATAGTGAATAGTATTTTAGTTTTTAAAAAAATTGTGTTTTTTTTTCTAACTTTTTCAGCACGACGGTGCGTTTATGTCATATGCACCAATGCGTCCATATTTTTTTCGACACACGAGAGAATTCATATTACATTACACACCGATGTGTCCATATTATATTACGCACCGATAACATATATGTATTTTTTATTAACAAAATCTCGAAATACGGCCTAATTAATTTTTCAACGCATCGATGCTTATTATTAATATGCACACCGGTGTGTTTGTGGTTTATAAGTGCACAATAATTCTTTTAAAGTTATTTGAACTTTTATTTGCACATAAATATTATATTCATCTCAGATTATCTTTTAGAATGAATTCACATGACTTACAATACTTCAGTATACATTTTACGTTTTATGTTACCTTATTCTTAAAAAATGGTTTCAAAACTATATTCAAACTCGAATTGTGGTATGGTCCATGAAATTTATTTTAGATATGTACAGAAAAATTTGTTGCTAATTTTGTTGAAATCCAGGGAGACAACTTTATAATATGATCAAATGGCTTATTCTTCAAATTCCATCCCATTCCATATTACTCAAAGTCCATCGCGGAGTTCTCCCTTTCCATCTCTAGTAAGTTTAACTTATTTTATTTATGTTTCGATTATCTATTTTTTTTTTATCCATGTCAATTTGAATAAAAAATGTATCCAAAATTGCAGGATCTTGATTCATAATTGAGTTCAAATGCATAAAATATTCTAGTATCGATTCAAAAACGTCAGAATGCATTATCATGAGCAACATACTGCAAGCAGTTGGTAGATGAAAATGGACAACCACTTTACCTTGCCAATTGTGACATTCCATCTTCCAGCTGCAATCTTGGGTCGACGATGTTAATAATTGTTTGGTATAATGTAATTTGAACAAAAACAATTATTGCATTGTGCTTAATATTATCATCGATATACTAATGTTCAATATTTTTGAAATTATGATTCTAATGATGAGCGACCTACCTACCATCTTCCGTTGCACCCCACACCAATGTCAACCCAGGAGAAGGTTGTAATGAGAGAAGAACTCAGAGAGGAAATGTACCAAGAATGGTTGAATCAACCACCTATTTAATTCCCACTACGTCTAGATTCGCCAATTAGGAATGACTACAACATAGTTCTTTATAAGTTGGCAATGGAGACAAGAAAAAAGAGGTTGGTATGGATGATTACTTACGGGATACGACTTCCATGGAGACACTGTTGTTATATGCTTTCCAGAATTATGAGATAGGGAATGATGCTCATATCAGTGATACCATTTTCGAAAGCCTAAACTCTGCTTTCACCACCCCTCTCTTTGGACCTAGTGCTCAGTCAAAGTCTACCCAACTTGGGACAACAATGTTATTGTACAACTTGAAATTAAAGTTTGGCATGTAAAACACATGTTTCTCAACAATATTGAGGCAATTGACCAACAAGTGCCTTATATTAATTTTGAGAAATATTATCACACAATCAACATTAGAAATAGTTGTTTTTATAAACGTTAAATGACCTTGTACATTTCTATTTCCCACTAACTGTAGGTTATTGAAATATAAGGTTCTTCCTATTGATAATGTTTTTCCCATTAGTTTCAAAGAGGAAAAACAATTGTTGAAAATGTGGGGTGTTGAGTATATATCATATAATGCATGTCTGAATGATTGTATTCTATATAGAGGAGAATATGCAGACACATAGATATGTCTGAAATGTGGGTATGACAGATACCATAAATCAAATAAAAATGGAAAATTTCATGGTCCTCCTCATAAGATATTGAGGCACATGCCTATAATCCTATGGATTCAAAGGCTCTTTCATTATAGAGAATTAACTATGTTGCATGGATGACATGCCTTGCACATAAGTGAGTCGGGAGTTATGCGACTCCAAACAGATTCAATAGCCATGAAGCATATAGAGGATACATGGCCAGAAAAATTCAAGGATGAAGTACGAAATCTACAACTCAGCATAGCAATGGATGGCGCGAACCCATATTCCCTCCAAAACACCAAATATTATGTTTGAACTGTAGTAGTGATCAATAAAAATATCTCCCCATGGTTTTCCGTGAAGAATGAACATCTTATGTTGGCTCTTATAGTCCCTGGTAGAAGACAAGTGAAGAATATGGATGTCTACCTACAACCATTGGTAGATGAATTGAAGTAATTATGGGAAGGGATATATGTATACGATGTATCAAGACCCATCGCAACATAGTGGATTTTTACGTTGTATGGCATATGTTATTACACCACACATGATTATCCAGACTTAAGAGTTTTCTATAGTAATTATCATGTTTATTGATTTGTTTATATACGTAACAATATTTATTTTCATATTTAATTCTTTGTGATTGACATTCTATTCTTAAATGCTAATGTTCTATGTATACAATAATTTTGTAGGTCTTGTAACTAAAGGCTATCATGGATGTAAATGTTTTGTACCTTCTCTGAAGGCTAGTTGATCCAACCACCTACGAAAGCCAGTGTACAACTGCCTGAGGGTATTCCTCCCAGAAGAACACCCTTATAGAAGAACAACATCCACTTTCAATGGTAAACCAGAGAGAACCCAAAGGCCTGCAATAATGACACCAACAGAATGGATTAGAAAATATGAGAGAGAGAAGGAGAAGGAGATTACATAAATGTTCGATTCAAATGGGGAGCATATGTTCGATGATCCAGAATTCTTCGACACCTATGTTGAGAAATTACCCATTGGGATGAAAAGAAAATGTATCTTTTATGAGCTCCTATATGGGGAGCATCTTAAGATTTCCCACTTACTAGATCCCATGCATATATTTAAACATGTTTCATATTCTTTATGGAGGCACATATCATTGAAATAAAGTGACACATTAGTTGTGAGGAGAGATATTATTTCTTAAAAAACTAAAAAGAAACATTGGCCAAGACAAGAAAGTAGAGGAGAGGCTGGTCCCTCTTGGTCTTTCAAAGAAGGTGATGTCCCATGGATTTTGAAGAAACAAGATCTTTCTTTGGCAAATGAAGTTATATTGGGTGTGAAGGTGTCTTCTTTATATGGGTATTCCCTATGACGTTGCTTCAATGTGAATCAATACCATTTTTGGGGGTTGAAATAACATGACCATTTGAACCTTCTAAAGGTACGACATATGTCAAAAATATGATTTTATTATTTGTAATTTTTATTTTTATGCCATGGGATAAAACATAATTAATTTTGTATGTGTTTACTTTGTAGTGTCATTATCCTCAGCTCATGCATGGGTGTGTGAACCATGATTTCCCCCAAGACCTAAGATGTGCCATATTTAAATTATCGACATTTGTACATTGGATCACATCAAAGGAGATTCATATGGATAGCATTCCATGATGGCGTCAAGAGATAGTTGATATTGTTTGTATGTTTGAGAAGGAAATACCGCCAATTTTCATGGACTTGCAGGTTCATCTTCTAATTCACCTAGTAGATGAGGTTGAATTAGTTGGGGTGTTCTCCTTTCATTGGATGTTCTTCTTAGACAGGTACATGAAGAAAATGAAAGGATTTGTTCGTCAAAGGGTAAAACCCGAGGGGTCTATGTTAGAGGGGTACATATCATATGAGTCTTTCTATTATGCCAGTGAGTATATCAAGAAGATCAACAACACACCAGGTGCAATGATTTGGGATGACGAAAGGGATGAAGACAAAAGAGAAGGGGAGATTCTCTAAACGAATGGAAAAAGGCGCTTGATAAAGAGTATGTGACTTATCGTTTGTGAAATTTATACACAGTAATTATTCACACTGAACTTCTTAATGTATATTTTCATGATCTCATATGTACTATATGTTGTTTTGATTTCATGAATACATCAGTGAATTTAGAAATTGATGCCATCAATAAATTCATTATTTACAATTCGGAGGAAACAAAACTATGGGTCACATTGTACGAACAAAAGAGGAGGAAATGGGAAAGTGTTAGGAAATAATTCAGATGGTTGAATGGTAGAATCATGACTTATCTTGATCATTTAAAATAAAATATACCAATGATATTCCCCAATAGCTGTGTTGTTGACCAAGTCAAAGAGAAATATGGTGTATTTGGTTGTTACCCGCGTGAAGAAGAGGATGCACTAAACATAGGGATTGGTTGTAACAACTTTGTAATAATATCTTTGTGTACATTTTTTACTTCATAATGCACATTTAAATTGTAAGTACATCTATATTATTTTATATTTTAATGGTCGGGTTATTAGACACATATTGACACTGTGATTTGTTCACTTTTTTATAGGTGCATTTGTTCCCATCTATGTGGGCATATGGACATATTTTTTTCACAGAGGATGTCGATGATGGACACATGACACAAGACTGTGGAGTGGAAGTCGAGTTCGACCAATCTAGTCATGCTAGCCACCGCGATCAAAACATAATACATGGGAAGTTAGTTTACGTCGGAAAGATACAAGAGATCATTCGAGTGGACTTCTCTTCTTTCCAATGTGTTATTTTTAGGTGCAAGTTGACGCAACATCCCTACCTCAGTAGGCTCTGCGTGACTTCCTTGTCTAAGGATCGTTCTTAATATCCCCTTTGAGTCGAAATGACTCTTTGATTCCCAACTAGAATCTTCACACTTGTAACCACAGGTCCTTCTAGAGTTACGCTTGTGCGAACAAGCACAAGGCACAAACCTCAGCTCCACGTGACCAACTGATATGACCACGACCTTCACCCGAAAAGGTATTTTGGGTTTCGCAACTTTGCAATTCCTGTTGTGAGTCCCCCTGACTCCTTCAATCCCTAAAACCTTGAAATGGACTAACAGGTCCTTAGATCCTCCCTTATGCCTCGACCATATGACCTTAGCCATGTCCTAGGGTCCACCTTCGAGTAATTTCATGACTCGGGTGTTCACGATGCAACCTCCTCTCCTTCTCCCGAAGTCTGAACTCGCGACTTATTTGCTGGGGATTGACGGTCCAGATCCTTCTATGATATGGCGGCCCAGATCCCATTGGGACTTCACGAATCAAGATTTCACGACGCTTGACTTCTCGTCACGACTTTCTCCACACTCCCAAATCCCGAAATGTCGAAATTCGAAGTACTAGATCAACGACTCTCGTCGGTCCAGATATAACGATGACTATTCCTCCTGAGCTTGTGAGTGTTGACAGACACTCAGTCTTAACTCCTCCACTGATCCATGATGAATCGATGGTTCTCCCTCTGAGAATTTCGACCATCCGTTGAGTTCCTTAGCAAATCCTGGCTAAACAACTTGGTGTCTTTCCTCCCGAACTTGGTTTTCTGTGAAGCCTCTGTGAGCCTCATCCTTCCTTTGAACTCCATGAAGTCTTTATCCCTCCTGAGCTTATACTTCGCTTCAAACTCAATATTTCTAAGGGATTCTCACACACACTTCTTCCAACTTCTCGATAATATTTGATTATCTGAAATTCTCGGTTCTACGCACTCCTTGTGACAGTAACTCTTCAACCACTCACTTGGTTGGAAAATTCTAAGAAATAAACCGGCCTATGCACTCCTTGCACGGCTCTGTGCTATACTCGCACTTTTTCTAGTATAAGAACAATGATATCTCTCTTGAGATTTTTTGAGATAAAACTCAGAACTTGCTAATGTACTCCTTGCGGACCCTCTGATCCGGATTATTTTCGGCACAAAATGAGATCAGAGATATAATAAAGAAATGCACAGAGATATCATAGATATTCAATAATATAATAGAAATGTATCGGATATTCTACCATAAACATAGATATACAGTAATACACGATTTCTATTAATGAAATAAATGTACAGAGACTGTAAAAATACAGAGTGAAAGACTCGCTAGAATGGTGGCAGCTTATCTTTGAGAAGAGATGTGATGGCTACTCGCATTCACTAGAAGATGATTACAATGAGGCTCTAAAGGCCTTTTTACAATAATAAGGAATTCCAAAAACCCTAGACATCCAAAAACCTAACCCTGGGAGATGAAGCGCCAAAAGTCATGTGGGCCCCGTTTGGGTAAGTGAGTACATCANTGGAAAGGTATCATCAAGGAGATTCATTTTGGGGGCTCAATTATTCCTTTGACTATCATTGAGAACCTTGATCTCGAAAAACCTTCATTTGGGCCCTCAAAATGGCCCCGGAAGTTGAAACCTGCTAAAAATAGTAAATTGCCAAAATTGCCAGAAAGCCATTTTGAGCCATTTGGAAAAGGTAGGTGGCCACCGATATCCACCTATATCACCTTCACTTCACTCCTTGCAGGAATTATCAGGATGAGAAACAATTGAAACTCATACTCCTCTTCTCACAGACTTCATACATTCAACATCAAATCATGCATACACACACAACATTGAAACAAATGCATAACAGAGCATATAAGAAAATTGTAAACATACCATTCAATAGATGTAAACAGAATTCATAAAAACCATGAATTTGGATCAAATCTTTCTTATATTAATCCAAGTGCATTTGTACATGGATTCAATAGCAACCACTATCTGCTTATACAATCTTCTACAACCTATCTTCTGCTATGTTCTCCTATTCTCTTGATCTTCAACTCTTACAATAACAATGAGAATAATCTTACCATACAATACATACGAAGGATCTTTCTAGAGTTTTCCCTCCTACAACTCTAACTATCTAATCGAATTAAAAGCTCTACAACTACTTTACATTGATTAAATTAATTTCCTCCAATCAAGAGTTGAGAGAAACCACTCATGATCTGCGTTACAATATCTAAACCATAAAAGAAAAAATATCTTCCCAGATATTGCATTAATGTTTTATCTTTTCAAATTCAAAACATTCTCAAAATGTGCATTGATGCATTTCCAGTTGTCCCCCGCTTTTGTGCTTGCTTTGCTGGCTTGCTTACGATGCTCTTGCATCATACTCCCCTGGCTAAATAAATTCATGGACTCCTGTTCATGAGCTCCCGCATCGTCTGTCCATGTTCCTGGCTATTTGTTTCACTTTCCCAATTGGCATCCTCAATCGGGTGTCCTTTCCACTTTGTCAGATATTCAATATATGTCTTCCTACTGGTCTTCTTCCTAACTCTTCGATCAATGATCTTTTCCATCTACATATTTTCAACTACGTGCATATGTTTGACCCACTAAACTTCCTGTTGAATCTCTTCCCCATCTTCTTTATCTTCTCTGTAAGGATACAGATCTTCTATGTTGAATATGGGTGATATTCCCACACAATCTGGCAATTCTATCTCATAAGCATTTGCCTCAAATTTCCTCAAAATCTTACCCGACCCTATCTTTTTTCATCTTCATCTTATTATATGTTCCCCTTGGGAACCTTTCTTTTCTCAGATGCACTAAAACTAAATATCCCACTTCAAATCGAAGCTCTCTTCTATGTTGATTTGCTCTGCGCTTATATTCTTGGTTGGAATTCTACAATCGCTCTTTAATCTTACCGTGGATCTCTTGCATCTCTGTTGCAAAATCTTCCGCTCCAACACTTCTGAATTCACTCTGCTCTAAGTTTCTCAACTTAGATACTCCTCTTGGATGCATTCCATACATTATCTGGAATGGGATATGTCATGTGCTCCTGTTTGGTGAATCATTATATGCAAATTCTTCTTGTGGCAGAATCTGATCCCACTGACTATGATGTTCAACTACTAATGTCCTCAACAAATCTCCCAAACTTCAATTTACTACCTCAGTTTGTCCATCCGTTTGAGGGTGATATGATGAGCTAAAATATAATCATGTCCCCAGCTTCTTCCATAGTGTCCTCCAGAAATGACCAACAAATTTGGTATCTCTATCTGAAACAATGCTCTTGGGTAAACCATGAAGTCGAACAACTTATTTGAAAAACATATTTGCAATGTGAGTTGCATCACTGGTTTTCTGACATGGAATGAAATGTGCCATTTTGGAAAATCTGTCGACTACCACGAATACCGAATCACAACCTCTCTATGTCCTCGGCAGTCCTAACACAAAATCCATTCTTACCATGTCCCATGGCCTCTCTGGTACTGGAAATGGTTGATACAATCCTATATTCTGTCTTTTCCCCTTTGTGTGATGCCAGATTCTGCGTCTGTTCACAAATTTCTTGACATCTTTCCTCGTCCCTGGCCAATAATATAAATTGTTTAGTTGCAAAAATGTTTTTTCATGGCCGAAATGTCCAACCAATCCTCCACTATGTTTTTCCTTTAAAAGGTTTTCCCTCATAGAAATCTTCGGGATACACAACTGATTTCCTTTGAATAATAATCCATCCTGAATTAAATATTCAATCCATTGGCTTCTATCTCTCAGAACAGGATTTTCACATGCTTCATAAGCGTCCCTGAAATATGAATCATCTTTGTACATTAAGGCTATCAAAACCTAAGGTATTCACGTGAAACTCCTGCAGAATCAAACATTTACTGCTCATTGCATCAACAACCTTGTTAGTAGTTCTAGAAATGTGCCTTATAACAAAAGTAAATTTCTACATAAATTCAACCCATTTTGCATGTTTCTAGTTTAGTTTCTCCTATCTTGTTATGAAGTGTAAAGCATGGTTGTCGCTATACAAAATGAACTCTTTCGGAACCAAGTAGTGCTTCCATTTCTTTAATGCCTATATGACTGCATAAAAATCCTTCTCATATGTGGAATATTTCATTTTGGCATCGTTCAACTTCTCACTAAAGTATGCAATTGGTCTATTGTCTTGACTTATGACTGCTCCAACCGCAAATCGAATTGCGTCACATCTGACTTGAAATGTTTTACTGAAGTCTAGAAAAACTAGAACTGGTTGTTCAGTTATCTTTTCCTTTAGAAACTTGAAACTTTTCTCTTATTCCTCTATCCAATGAAAATATTTATGTATTTTCTTGACTGTGTCCATCATTGGTGCATAAATTCCACTAAATTTTCTGATGAACTTCTTGTAAAAACTGGCTAGTCCATGGAATATTATGACTTCAAAGATTTTCTTCAGCGATGACCATTATTTGATTGATTTTACCTTCTCAGGATCCATCTTCAACTCATTCAAAGAGATCACGAAACCTAAATAAACAAGCTCTTTCTTCATGAAAGACAACTTTCTAAAAATTTATCAGCAATTTATCTTGTTGTAATCTCCTCATCACTAGAGTTAGGTGTCTCAAGTGTTCTTCCTCAGTCTTATTGAAGATCAGTATATCATCAAGATACACAATCACAAACTTTCCAATGAAATCTTTCAATACTTTGTTCATCAATCTCATAAAAGTACTTTGTGCATTCGTCAAACCAAATGGCATGACAATACATTCATACAGCCCTTCATTCATCTTGAATGTTGTCTTCCATTCATCACCTTCCCTCATTCGAATATGATGATATCCGCTTTTCAAATCAATATTTGAAAAAAACTTTGCTCCACTCAAACAATCCATCAAGTCATCCATCCTCGGTAAAGGAAATCTGTACCTGATGGTGATTTTTTTTATAGCCCTCAAGTCTGTACACATTCTCCATCCACCATCCTTCTTTGGTCTTAAAACTATTGGCACAATGCATGGACTCAAGCTTTCTCTAATCAACCCTTTGTCCATCAAATCTTGGACTTGTTTCTTAAATTCTTCATTCTCCTGTGGCATCAATCTGTATGCTTCTTTGTTTGGTAAACTCGCTCTTGGTATAAGGTCAATGTGATGGTTTATACTTTTGATGGTTGACAACGAACAAGGTAAATCGTCCACCACTATATCAGCAAAATTCTCCAGTAATTCCTAAATTTTCTCCGGTAGATCATCTATCGAAGTATTGGTCAAGATTACTCTAGGTTTCATAACCACAAAAAACTACATTTCTTCACCCTTCTTGGCTTCATCCAGAAGTTCCTTCCCACTCATGAGTAGTATAGTATTGCTTGTTTCTTCTTTCGCCTTCTTGTCTTCAATTGGCAACAACATATACGTCCTAACATTCTTCTCCAAGGTATAGGTATTCTTTCTTTTGTCATGAACAACATTCCTTTCATATTGCCACGGCCTCCCCAAAATAAGATGACAGAAATCCATGGTAATAACATCACATAAGATCTCATCTCTATATCCCCCTATCTTAAATTCAACTAAACACTATTTAGTGACAGTTACCTGATGTCCTTTTTGCAACCACAAAACCTTGTACAGGCTCGGATGTGCAACTTTCTCCAGTTATAGCTTCTCCACCATTTATGTGGATACTAGATTATTTGTGCTTCCATTGTCCACTATCACCTTGCATATGCTATCCTTGGTCTTGCAAGAAGTTCTAAACAAACTGTTCCTCTAGACTAGATTCTCCATCTCTTTCTCTGGCTTCAAGAGAATTTTCCTTATCATTAAGGATCTTCTGCCTTCTACATCTTCTGCCTCAACATTTTGCCTCTGCGCTTCTGAAATGTGAGCTTCGCCTCATCCATCTCTTTTTTCTATCAGGATATTCAAAAGATTTGTGTCATATATTTCCACAGACAAAACACTTTATTTCACCTCCTCTGCCTCTTCCTCTTCCTCTTGCTCATGGAAAAGTGTTCTTATCGGCATATTGTCTTCCCTGTGAACTTCCTCCTCTTTTAGGGTGATTATGGGGATTTTTTTCTTCATCCTTGGGCTTCTGTACTCTGTCTTGGTCAATTTCTTTGCCTCTGCTTTGAATTCTACCTCTGCCCATTTGACCTTGCTTTCGGGCCAATTTTTCTTCTTCTTTCAGAGCTATCTGATAAGCATCTTCTACATTCCTGATAGTCACCATGCTCATCTCATCTTGAATGTCATATCTTAGACCATTCATATATCTGGTGACCTTTTCATCATCACTTTCACAATGACCAGCCCTAATGTTTATCCGGTAAAATTATTCAGAGTATTCCTTCACTGTCATCCCTTTCTGTCTCAAATTTTGCATTCTTCGAAAAAGATTAATTTGGTAATATTTGGGTATGAATTTGGATTTCATCTTTGCAACCATTCTATCCCAGCTTTTGATTCTTTGCTTTCCCTTGCAAAACTTGTCATCCCCCAGTTCATCCCACCATAGTGTTGCATGCCCTTTCAGTCTAGTGACAACATGTTTTACTTTCTTATCCTCTTCGATATCCTCATAATCGAAGTATTTATCCAGAGCTCTAAACCAATCTAGTAGCTCCTCATTGTCTAAGTTTCCTTCATACATCAGGATGTCCATTTTTTCTCTGGCCCCTATTCTTGCAACAACTCTAAATAGACGTTCTTCTGCAGCATCTTCGACTGCAACTTCTTCTTCATTGGGACTTGCTTCATTCTCATTTTCAGATTGACTGACATCTCCAACATCAATTGTTTGTTTCTGTGCTGTCTCCATAGCATCTAATTGAGAAAAAACTTCTCTTATTTCCCTTTCCACAGCTGGATTAGGCATTGGTATCTCTTGACGTCTTCTGGGTGACATTGTTTAAATCTGTTCCATGCATAATTCAAATCACAACTTTCCTTTTGTCTCCCTTTCTTATAGAAAACAATGATTGTAAGCTCTAATACCACCTGACATAGCACCCCTACCTCAGTAGGCTCTATGTGACCTCCCGGTCTAAGGATCGTTCTTAATATTCCCTTTGAGTTGAAATGACTCTTCGATTCCCAGCTAGAATATTTACACTTGTAACCACAGGACCTTCTAGAGTTATGCTTGTGTGAACAAGCACAAGGCACAAACCTCAACTTCAGCTGACGAACGGATATGACCACGAACTTCACCCAAAAAGGTGTTTCGGGTTTCGTGACTTTGCGATTCTTGTTGTGAGTCCCCCTGACTCCTTCAGTCCTTGAAACCCCAAAATGGGCTAATGGGTCCTCAAATCCTCCCTTATGCTTCGACCATATGACCTTAGTCACGTCCTGGGGTCCACCTCTGAGCGCGTCAGAATTTCGCGACTCAGGAGTTCACGATGCAACCCCCTCTCCTTCTCCCGAAGTCCGAACTCACGACTTCTTTGTTGTGGGTTGACGATCCAGATCCTTCTATGATCTAACGGCCCGTATCCTGTCGGGATTTTGTGACTCTTGAGTTCTTGTCACGAATTTCTCCACACTTCTGAATCCTGAAATGTCAAAATTCGATGTACTAGATCAATGAGTCTCATCGGTCCAGATCTAATGACAACTATTCCTCCTGATCTTGTGAGTGTTGGAAAACAGTTAGTCTTAACTCCTCCACCGATCCACTGGATCCAATGGTCCACGACGAATCGGTGGTCCTCCCTCTAAGAATTTTGACCATCTGTTGAGTTCCTTAGTAACTCTTGGCCAAATAACTTGGTGTCTTTCCTCCTAAACTTGGTTTTCTGTGAAGCCTCTGTGAGCCTCATCCTTCCTTTGAACTCCATGAAGTTGCTATCCCTTTTGAGCTTATAATTCACTTCTAAATCAATATTTCTAAAGGATTCTCGCATGCACTTCTTGCATCTTCTCGACAATCTCTGATTATCTAAACTTCTCAGCTTTGTGCACTCCTTGCAATAGTAACTCTTCAACCACTCACTTGGTTGGAAAATTCTAAGACTTCAACTGGCCTGTGCACTCCTTGCACGACTCTGTGCTATACTCACACTTTTGCTGGTATAAGAACACCGATATCTCTCTTGATCTTTTCTGAGATAAAACTCAGAACTTGTCAATGCACTCCTTGCAGACCTTCACTGCACTCCTTGTAGGAATTCTCGGGACGAGAAACAATTTAACTCATACTCTTCTTCTCACAGACTTCATACATTCAACATGAAATCATACATACACACACAACATTGAAACAAATGCATAACAAAGCATATAAACAAATTGTAAACATACCATTCAATAGATGTAAACAAAATTCATAAACACGATGAATTTGGATCAAAGCTTTCTTATATTAATCCAAGTGCATTTGTACATGGGTTCAATAGCAACCACTATCTACATATACAATATTCTACAACCTATCTTCTGCTTTGTTCTCCTATTCTCTTGCTCTTCATCTCTTACAATTACAATGAGAATAATCTTACCATACAATACATATGAGGGAGCTTTCTAGAGTTTTCCCTCCTACAGCTCTAACTATCTAATCGAATTAAAATCTCTACAACTACTTTACATTGATTACAATAATTGCCTCCAATCAACAGATGAGAGAAAACGCTCATGATCTGCGTTACAATCTCCAAACCATAAAAGAAAAAATATGTTCCCAGATATTACATTAATGTTTTATCTTTTCAGATTCAAAACGTTCTCAAAATGTGCGTTGGTGCATTTCTAGTTGTCCCCCGCTTTTGCGCTTACTTTGCTGGCTTGCTTACAATGCTCTTGCATCACAAGTGGTGGGACACCTTTGATCAAGATATCGTAAAGGAAGATTGTGATAGTGGGATGATATGTATCAACTCTAAAAAGATGTGGGATGAAGCTAAGGAGTCTTATGTTTTCCCAAAACATTGCAACCAAGTGTTTTTTTACCCAGATGTGTTGGATAGGGATTAATTGTTTGTATTAAGACATGACCCTAGATCAAAACATATTTTTTAGAACAAGAGTGTTTTCATGCCAAGTGAGGAAGATAATTGGGGCAATGACAACAGAGAGTGACATATTATACATGTTTTATTCTTTAATTACTTACTTTTATGTTTTCAAATCTATAGTGGGTTTAATAATTTGATTATTAAATTTATAATGTTTTTAGTATTTAATATTTCATATGAAATATTATTAATTTTTTATTAGATGATATAATTAAATGTTATGTGTAAATGCTATAAATAATTTTCCATTGTAAATCTAGATGATATTTGAACTTTTAATATTTTAATTTTAACTTTTACTTAAAAAAAAATATATTATTGTATTGTAAATATTAAATATTTTATATCATAATTTTAAAATGTATTTTTGTTATCCACCATTTCATATCATTACCATATCTTATTATATTGTATTAGTTTTTAAATTTGAGTTCATACATACTAATTACGGGAACTATCAGATCTAAAAACTCCTAAGTGAGTTTTTCAAAAAAAACATCATTGTCCTTAAATAACTAATGCATGTGTTCCTCTCTAAACCCATATAATAATATATACTTAAGGTATTACATAAAATGAAATACATAATATATTATGTAATATAATAAATATATTATATAATAATAATCTATTTTTTAGATCACCACACACCAAATTGATGTATGAGACCCCAAATTGATGTATTTATTAATTATAATATTATAAATATAATATATTATGTTATATTAATATATTAATTTTATATTATAAATATTATAATATAATACATAATAAATATAATATAATATAATATAAATAATATAAAAAATATATTATATTATATATTAATTATAACATAATAAGATATAATATATTAAGTTATATATTAATTTTATATTACATATAATATATAATAATAATAAATATATAATTAAAAATTGAATTAAAACTTGAATTAAAAAATGAATTAAACATGTAGATCATAACAATTTTTTTTTCCTTATCTTCTATATTTATCCCCTTTTTTTTTTATTTCTAGGTAATACATTTTATGGCTTCTAATAGTTAATTAGATATACATTTTACTACTCCTAATAATTAATTCAATTCTTAATATATATTACAACAACATGTAACATAGGATATAAAAAAATGACATAAAACTTAAATACATGTACTTAACCCACTTATAAAAATTATTTAAAGAGAATAATTCATACAAATTAAAATATTTAATATTTTAAATATTTTTATGTTTTTTACATGTTTCTTGGTTAAGTTTGACATTCATGCATCCTTATAGTATAGTAAAAAAATGTTGAATTAGAGATTTTGAAACTTGTATTAATTATGGGAATATGAAAAATTATGACCAAATTACAATCAAGAGGAAGTTAAAATATCACAAAGATTTTATAAATGCTAATTGAACTTATCATAACTATTTTTAATTCTTCATTATGAACTTATGAACAAAAGAAATATTCTAGAAATGAGGACCAATTCTCACATCCTACTTTCATGTAAACTAGTTTGTAAAATTGTGATACAAAGTAAGGTTGAAGATTAATATAATTTACTTTTAACTTGCCCAAAATTTAATTAATAACATAAGACATATCTTTACCCATTTTTATAACTTATTTACTTTTCAAGACCTCTTAACTACAAAAACATGATAAACATGGTATTTTCATTTTCATCATGTTCAAATATAAAAATGACAACATAATAAGTTAAGAACTATTGTAATCTAACCTATTTAAATCTATCCTTTGTACTATATATAATTAATACATCAAAACATTTCTAAAAGGAAGGTATAAGTACCTTTGCTGCTAATTTCACTGTTTTAGACATGAATACTTTATTTTAGATATATTCAAAAATAAATTACTTAATTAAGAGTACTTTACTTTATGGAGAAAATTATATAACATGACCTAACATCAACATCAGCATAAACATATAAATTAAGTAAATCAACATAGCCATCAACTATAACATCCCCAACCACCATTAGGCTGAGAAACACCACTTCTTGGACATCTCTCTTAGCTCTGATACCAATTTGTGACATCCCTAGCCCTAAGCCAACATGCCAGACCATGCCACCGAATAACCTTTATGATATGATACCAATTTATGAATTTATATGCATGCATATCTAACGCAAATTAACAGTTACAACATTTTGTTCATGCCACTTATTCATGCGGAAATAATCATTAAAACATACAAACAACATATGCATATGACGACATATTCTAACCATACACAGATCAATGCGGAAATAATTGTAAGCCTACACATACATCATATACGATATATCTAGATATTACTCATCAATTATAACACATGTACAGTTACACAATATACAATCAACAGAGTTTTGGTACTTATCTTTCAATAGATGACCACCAACTGCATGCATACCTTCCATGAACCTCCCATCCTTAGACCATGCTTCTCATCATGCTTAGTAGTGGGTCACCCTCGAGCTGGGACTAAACTCCACTGGGCAAGGGATTCCTAGGCTTGGAAAGGGTAATAGAAAAGTCTCACAGGTCAACAGGAAGGATTATATCCTAGGGACAACTCACACTAACAACATACATCCTCTCATTCCCCACATGCCCATCCCACCCCAGGAAGTGTGCCCCTTCTCTACTCAACAGTCCTTCGGCTGCCCCACTTCCCTTCCAGGGCTTCAGCAATAGGCCGAACATGAATTCTTTGAGCACTATAGCTGCATTTGGGCTCCCTCTGGGAAATCACTTCCCCAACAACCTCTCTCACTTGGAGAGAGTTTCTTATAGGTCTGACAACCCGCTTCTTCAGTCCACAGGCCTAACAACCTGCCTCTTCAAACCACAGGCTTGACAACCTGCTTCTTCAGTTCATCTTCTAAATTAGTTCCCAAACAGGTGATGGCAACAACAAAGCTCAGTAAATAACAAATGATGGCAACAAGCCACACTCAGTCAAGGAACTGCATGGGCTGCAATGAAAAATAGTTAAGACACAACACAACTTAGGCAGTTACAGGGTGCATGCTTATTCAGAGGTCGACAATGGAGATGATGGCTTAGTACATGAGTCAGTGGGTGAATCGGGTAGGGTGGTAGAATTTTGAGCATGCAAGGGTTGCGAGAATGGTGAGGAGGAACCCCCAACGAGTTGGCTTTCCGAGCTATAAACTACATGCATCCAAGTTGACACATGTCTTCCTGAAGCCACATGAGTTCCACTTAGCACTTGTTCCCTTTCTCAGGAACTTAGGACAACACCTATCATGTCCACCTTAGCCTTTAGGAAATAATAATAAAATAGTATTCCCTTAGAGGTAATCCCTATAGCTTAGCCCCTAGGGATAAATAGTTAGACCCCTCCCTTACCCTACCTAGTGGAGCTTAGTCCCCCATAACTCTTTCTTCGTGATCAGTCTACACACAATAGTGTAACTTTATTAATGATATGTGTATTTACATATACAAAAATCAGGCTCATGGCCTTAAGCATCTAGGCTCTCTAGCCTAATAAACATATAAGTCTTCGGCTTATAAACACTTGGCTCACCAGCTTATAAACATAATTACAATTCAACAGGGCTCAGCCTTGGGGTGTTACAATCCCCTCCCCTTATTTTTGCACTGTCCTCAGTGAAACTTACTTACACACAACAACAAGATTTCCAAAATCTTCAAAAAGATGCAGGTACTCTGCCTGCATAGCATCTTCATGCTCTCATGTTGTGTCCTCAGGACCCTACCAAGTCCATTGAACTTTTACAAGCCCTATGGATTGATTCCAGAGCTGCTTGCTTTTTCGATCTAGTATACGCATCGGATGCACCTGAAAAATCACTTTCCTGCTCCACCTAAATCACATGCCAATCAATAACATGATTAACATTAGGTACATATTTCTTAAGCAATGACACATGAAATACATTATGTATAGACATGCATGTAGGAAATACAATCATATATGTTATTGGGCCAATCCTCTCTAGGATTTCAAATGGCCCACAGTAACAAGCTACCAACTTTGAACAATTTCCCAACTTCATGGAGCTTTTGTTGGCCTTCACTCTCAGGGATACATGATCCCCTACTTTAAATTCTCTGTGAGTTCTGTTCTTATCAGCATAACTTTTCTACCTGTCTTGGGTAGCCTTCAAATTCTATTTAATCTTCATCATTTTCTCTTCCATTTCCTTGAGCAACTTTGGCCCAACCACTGCCCTATTAGTTGAGTTGTCCTAGCTTACTGGGGTGTTACACTTTCTTCCATAAAGTGCTTCAAATGGGCTCATCTTCAGTGATGCTTGATACCCATTATTGTAGGCAAATTCTACCAAGTGTAGATAATCTTCCCATTTAGATGGTTTTTCCATCACATACATCCTTAGCATGTCCTCTATAACTTGGTTCACCCTTTCTGTTTTCCCATCCGATTCAGGATGATATGTTGTACTAAAGTTTAGATTGGATCTGAACCCCTTGAATAACCCCTTCCAAAAATTTGAGGTAAACTTTGGGTCTCTGTCAGACACAATTGTCTTGGGTATGCCATGAAAGCGTGCTACTTCCCTCATATAAATATCAACAATGCTAGTTTCCATATGAGTAGTCTTCATAGGATTGAAATGGGAAGCTTTAGTAAGCTTGTCCACCACTACCATGATTGCATCATGTTGTTTACTTGTTCTTGGCAATCCCGTGATGAAATCCATTGTTACAACTTTCCATTTACACTCAGGAATGGGTAATGGTTGTAGTAAACCAACAGGGTGTCTATGCTCAACCTTTACCTTTTGACATTCCAAACATTTGACAATAAATTCAACAATCTCCATCTTCATGCCTGGCCAATAATATTGGCTTTTGAATGCTGGAATTGTTTTCTGATATCCTGGGTGTCCTGCATAAGGTACAATGTGAATTTCTTTTAAAATCGCACTCCTCAATTTAGAAGAGTTGGTTACATAAACTATGTTTTTGTACAGGAGGATTCCATCCATTCCCAATTCATAATCCTCAACCTTTTGCTGCATTTTACCTTGCTGCAATTCTGTTACCAATTCCATGTACTGCAAATCTGATTTTGCAGCCTCTATAAATCTGTCTTTCAAATCTGATTGGTACATTCTAATGGTTGTAGCATGCAACTCATGAACTCTTATGCTGAGTGCATCAACCACTTTGTTCTCTTTCCCCTTGATATTCTTTATATCAAAGTCATATTCACTGAGAAACTCTAACCATCTGCTTTGCCTGACATTTAGAGTTGGCTGATCAAACAAATACTTTAGACCATTATGGTCTTTCCTCAGCTCAAACCTCTTTCCCATGCGGTAGTGCCTCCACTTCTTCAAGGTGTGCACTCTAGCCTCCAACTCCAAATCATGAGTGGCATAAAGCCTTTCATGCTCCTTCAACTTCCTTGATTCATAACATGCAACAAACCCATTTTGAATGAGGACTCCACCCAATCCTTCCTTACATGCATATGTGCATACAATGAAGTCTTCATTTGGATCTATAATCCTCAGAATTGGAGCACTGGTTAACAATTGCTTCAATTGCTGGAAGCTTCTTTCACATTCTTCTGTCCATTGAAATTTCTTCCCCTTCCATTGCAAGGAATTGATGGGGTGAGCTATTCTTGAAAACCTTGCAATGAACCTTCTATAGTAACCATCTAAACCCATGAAGGATCTTACTTCTATCACATTCTTAGGTGTTGTGCACCCTTTAATGGCCTCAATATTTTCAAGGTCCACTGATATCCCTTCTTCAGATATGATATTCCCCAAATAGTGAATTTTGTTTTGATAAAACGAGAACTTGCGCAATTTGGCATACAACCGATGCTCCATTAGCACTTGCAACACCATCCTCAAATGATGCTCATGATCTTCCTCTAACTTGGAATATACAAAGATTTCATCCAAAAAGACAATGACAAACTTGTCTAAATATTTCTAGAAAATGCCATTCATTAAGCACATAAAAACAACGGGTGCATTTGATAACCCAAATGACACCAATATGAACTCATAATGACCATACCTTGTCCCGAAGGTGGTATTACTGATGTCTTCCTCTTTAATCCTTACCTGGTGGTATCCTGACCTGATATATATCTTTGAAAATATATTTGCATCCTTTAATTGATCAAAGAGATCATCAATCCTTGGTAGAGGATACTTGTTCTTTATAGTTACTTTATTCAACTGTTTGAAGTCGATGCACAATCTCAACGTCCCATCTTTCTTCTTCACAAACAAGACCGGGGCACCCTAATGTGACACACTTGGGCATATATACCCCTTCTTCAGAAGTTCTTCAAGTTGCATTTGCAACTCCTTCAGCTCTAGTGTACTCATTCTGTAAGGAGTCTTTGACATTGGAGCTAATCCAGGCATTAAATTTATAGAGAAATCAATATCTCTCTTTGGAGGTAGTCTAGGTACCTCCTTGAACACATCTTCAAAATCTTCCAGAACTACATGATCCTCCAAATTTGGCACCTTATCCTTAGATGCTTCCTCCATATGGGGTGCAAATATTTGACAGCCTTTCCTGTAGCATTTCTTCAGCTGCATTGCTGAAATTTCTCTGATAGTCACTGCCCTAGGAATTCCTTGGACTGTTCTCTGATTTCCTTCCTCATCTAGGCAAGCGAATGCCTTGTTACTACAGTCTAATATGGCATGGTGTTGGTCTAACCAATCCATACCAATCAGGCAGTCATAATAACCTAAAGGCAAGATGTTCAAATATTCCCTTGTGCTCATTCCATTAATGTCCATAAGACATGAATTAACCATCTCATTGACTTTTCTTTTGGCTCCAGTAGCTAGCTGCACCAACCAAGATTTTCCATGTTTGCTTCTTGGAAAATGCAAACTTTCCACCATCTTAAGATCTATATAACTATGACTAGATCATGAATCAATTAAAATAGTAATGGTTTAGTTGTTGATCATACCTTCCACTTTAATCATATGAAATTGATACTCTGCTTGCTTGTTGTCCAAGGCTTCATAGATCCTTGGTATATTTATTCCCATGTCCCCCATGATTTCATCTCGTTGAACATTATGAACAACTCTCACTTTGTCACTTCTGCGAGGACAATATCTAAACATATGATCACCTTTACAACCCCAACATTGAATAGGTGGTTGCCTTGGACTTTGATCACCTGTCTCAATTGTTTTGGGTTCTCTAGAAGTTTGTTGTCCTTGAGGATTATTTCAGAAGAATGGTGCCTTAATTCCCTTATTCCTCTGATCCATCTTGAATTTCTTCTTGTCTTCACAATCTTTTTGGAAAGTTGGCCTTGCTTTTTGCTGATCATATAGGAACTTAGCTCGCCTTATGGTCTCCTCCAATGTTTTGGGATCATCATATTGTATTTTTTCACTGATAAATGATGGAAAACCACTCAAGTACCTCTGAATATTGACTGTCTCATCCTTGATGAAAGAGACATACTTCAACAATTCTAAAAACCTTCTTTCATACTCATCAATGGACATACTTCCCAGCTTGAGTTCAAAGAACTCTTTCATTTTCTTATAATAGTACCTCTTAGTCAAGTATTTCTTTCCAGAATACTTCCTAAATTCCCTCCAAGTAACATTTTTCTCATTAATGTGTTGCACCTACACAAGCTGATCCCACCACATGGATGCCTTACCTTTGAGTTGATAGATGGAAATTCTTCCTTCTGCATGAGAAGAATAATTATGCAATTGAAAATACTTTCTCATGCCCTACAACCATGTCTCTTCATATTCATCCTTCTTATGCTCCCCATCAAACATAGGAGGTTTGATTTTGTTCATTTCCCCTCGTAGCTCATCCTCCCCAAACCTCTTATGCTTCCTAACCATGGATAGACTTGAGCTATTTTGTACTCTCTTATTGGAATGCCTCAGGGAGTGTTGGTGATGTCTACTATCACTTTTTGTTCTTCTATGACTTCCTGATTTGCTTGAGCCACTCTCCTTATCCATTTTCTTTTCTATTCTTTCTAGGCTCTGCATCAACTTTATGTTGAATTGTCCCTATTTCTCCCTGGCTTTCATGAGATTTTTGTTATCTTCTCTATGAGTTTGGACATCTTTCTACAACTTTTTAATGATTTTCAACATGTTTCCTTCTTTATCTATTCCTTCTCCATGCCCATTGGGGTTTGTCCCTTTCTTGTGCCTCCCCCATTTCTCTGCACTATGCGACAATTCGGTTCGGTTCCGACAATTGTTAATTATGCAAAATGTGTAATCAATCGAAATTTTGTCAGGCTAATAGAATTTAAAAAATTTCTAGAATAAACCAATCAGATTCAATAAAAGAAATATCAGATTCCATTTTCGGCGGGTCTTGGTCGGTCAAGAACCCCTTCGGGCTTCTATTCCTAAGCCCCGCTCTGTTTTGCAACAAATATTCGAGTGTTAGACCCTTTTTATTCTGCCCTTGGTTTGCATGGGACCATGGTTGTGACCCAACGCTTATGATTTGGGTGCTTATCTGGAGCCTTGAAACTTCAGGCTCTGGGCTTCAGAGTTTTCCCTTTTTCTATGTGTCCCAACATCACAGAATAATGAACTATAGAATGTGAGAAGAACAATAGATCTATGATCCACATTCCTTTCTCTGATCTATGATGGATAAGAGCTTCGGAAATTTATTCCTTCTATTTCTTCATGCACCATTTATTCCAAAGTCTCAAGTCTCCGAAATTCACAATCTGGCACCACGCGTCCACTAGGGCCCACAATTTCCGTGCTTGAACTAATAAATGTTGAAAATGTCACATCAAAATTTATACTTTTCAAATTGTGGGGACATGAGTTGGCGGTTTTGGAGTAACCCATTGATCGTTCCACAATTTTCCCCACGCTAACACGTACCCCTTTTGGGAAACTGTGGTTTGGATTGCAGGACCTCCATGTAGAATTATGTTGCGCAAGTTCGATCTCCGCAATGTCGCCCGACCATCGATCTTGATAGATCATGATCAAATTTATATGGGCCTCATCCAACTAAATTCTTCTCTAATCTTAACTACCTTGTGCCACCACCAGGAGTGCCATGTGGCAGGACACATGAAGCCGACACATGGCCCAATCAGGCAGGTCACATATGTCATGTTCTAACTGCATTTCTATCTTACAAAGGTTCTTAACTCATTGACATGTGGCACACATCCCAGGTGTCCACATCATCCCCAGTGGCGTCAGCAGGCCACGTGACTTTGAGACTTCGGGCTTCAGGAGATTTCACCTTAGCATACCTTGTTTCTCTCGAACGTCGAATTCCTAAACAAGTCGATCTTCTGACACACGTCTCCTTTGCTGAACGATCTAGATTGTCTTGGGACTTCAGAGATTTTGGATTTGGGACTTTGGGATTTTTCACTCTATTCACACCTTTTTTCTCCCAAATTCCATATTCCCGAATAAACCGACTTGTCGACACATGTTTCTTGCTTGGATCGCCAGACCTGAAATGCACAAAGTTCTCTATGTCTTCTCCACATGTGACCAAGAGATGTGACCTTGGCTCAAACTTTGGGCACTTATCTCATTTTGCAAGATCGACAATCGTGTTTTAATGAACCATGAAGATCAACGACTAGGAGTGATTGCGGAAACTCAAGTTACTCACGCTTTAATTTCCTTCCCGATCTTCGCAATGTGAAGATGCTCGTCCATAGTGGGATCGATATCCACCGTTGATATGTTGATCAAGAAATATCAGCGATCCCGAGGGATTGCAGAGTCTCAACTTTCTCACACTTTAATTTCCTTCACGATCTCTGCAATGGCTCCCCACCGTCGATCTCCCTTCAATGAGATCTGATGGTCATGACTTAGTCTTCGCTTGATCTGATGGATTATCTTTCTCTCTCCTAGATCTAACAACCCAACACCACAAATGTTGTGATTTCTTTCTCTATGGCCATTTATTAAACTTGTTACATCCTCCTATGTTTCCAAACATAGTCCAAGTATTCTTTCAACGCCCTTCTGGGACTCTGTACCTAAAATTTCTCTAGACTTTCTACGCCGAATTTCTCATTCATGGCCCATCCAGGTTTTGGGTAGAAACCATGGGCTCTGAACTTGAGTTTTTTCCATTTCGACAAAAATTGTTTTCCAAAAATTTTGCTTCAGCTTCCACTAACATGGCCCATCCAGGCTCAGTGTTGAAACCATGGCTCTGATACCATTTTGTAACATCCCCAGCCACCGTCAGGCCAGACAACACCACTTCTTGGACATATTTATTAGCTTTGATAGAAATTCGTGACATCCCCGACCCTAAACCAATAGGCCAGGCCATGCCACCAAATAACCTTTATGCTTTGATACCAATTTATGAATTTACATGCATGCATATCTAACGCAAATTAACAATTACAACATTCTTTTCATGCCACTTATTCATGCATAAATAATCATTAAAACATACAGACAACATATGAATACATACGACATATTCTAACCATACACAGATAAATGCATAAATAATTGTAAGCCTACACATACAACATATACGATATATCCAAGTATTACTCATCAATTATAACACATGTACAGTTACACAATATACAATCAACATAGATTTGGTACTTATCTTTCAATAGATGACCACCAACTGTGTGCAGACCTTCCATGAACCTCCTAGCATTAGACCACCCTGCTCATCACTCTCAGCAGTGGGTCACCCTTGAGCTGGGACCAAAATCCACTGGGAAAGGGATTCCTAGGCTTGGCAAGGGTAACATGAAAGTTGCATAGGTCAACAGGAAGGATTATATCCCAGGGAAATCTCACACTAATAGCCTACATCCTCCCATTCCCCACATGCATATCCCACCCCAGGAAGTGTGCCCCTTCTCTTCTCAACAATCCTTCGGCTACCCCACTTCCCTTCCAGGGCTTCAACAACATGCCGAACAGGAATTCTCTGAGCACTATAGCTACAGTTGGGATCCCTTTGGGAAATCACTTCCCCAACAACCTCTCTCAGCTGGAGAGAGTTGCTTGCATGCCTTACAACCTGCTTCTTCAGTCCACGGGCCTAACAACCCACCTCTTCAAACCATAGGCCTGACAACCTTCTTCTTCAATACAACTTCTAAATTAGTTCCCGAACAGGTGATGGCAACAACAAAGATCAGTAAATAAAAGACGATGGAAACAAGCCAAACTTAGTCAAGAAATTGCGTGGGCTGCAACGACCAATAGCTAAGACACAACAGGACTCAGGAAGTTAAAGGGTGCGTGCTTGTTCATAGGTCGACGATGGAGATGATGGATGAGTATGTGAGTCAGTGGGTGAATCGGGTAGTGTGTAAGACTTGTGAGAAGGCAAGGGTCACGAGAATGGAGAGGAGGAACTCCCAACGAGCTAGCTTTCCCAGCTATAAACTACATGCACCCAAGTTGACACATGTCTTCTTGAAGCTGCATGAGTTCCACTTAGCACTTGTTCCCTTTCCCAGGAACTTAGGACAACACCTATCATCTCCACCTTTGCCTTTAGGAAATAATATTAAAATATTATTCCCCTAGAGGTAAGCCCTCTAGCTTATCCCCTAGGCATAAACACTTAACCCCCTCCCTTACCCTACCTAGTGGAGATTAGTTCCCATAACTCTTTCTTCGTGGTCGGTCTACACACAATAGTGTAATTTTATTAATTATATGTGTATTTACATATACAAAAATCAAGCTCATGGCCTTAAGCATCTAGGCTCTTCGACCTAATAAACATATATGTATTCAACTTATAAACACTTGGCTCACCAGCCTATAAACATAATTACAATTCAACAGGGCTCGGCCTTTGGGTGTTACATCAACATATAAATTAAGTACACAAATTGAAAAAAAAGAATGTTATATATATATATATATATATATATATGAACAAGTCAAATAACTGCTATAATGTACATATCTAGTCAACAACACAAATAATTGTTATAAATACATAATATCTAGTTGGAGCCTCTGATGATAAACATGATGTGGAGGAATAGTTGATGCACCCTGATCATCCAAGCGAGGTGAAGGCGGAGGAGGAGGAGGAGGTACTAAATAAGAAGCGTCATCACCACCCTGTGCAAGATACTCGATATATAAAATATGCAGAACAGAAATAAAATGCTAGAAATGGCAGAATAACAGTAAAATATCCAGCATAATCTTCACAATACACATAAATGAAATACGAAATAGCAATAGAAAAAGCACTTTGATTCAGAAAGCAATGTTCACAGGCCTCTTCGAGGGGGAAACCTCCAGTCGAGCAGTGCTCTGTTACAATAATATCCAAGCTAGGGTTCTCATACCCTCGCCCCTTATTTATACTAAATATGTCTATTAAGAGAAGCATCTAGAGGAAGATCCTTCTAGAAGCGGAAGCTTCTATTAGGTCTTCTTACATCCGCCTTATTCTATTTTATTGAAAGGCCTTATTAATATTTACCTTTATTACATCCGAATACATTGATCTAACTATGTGCGGGTTAGGACCTTAACATGTCTGCCCCCTTAAAAACAGGCTTGTCCTCAAGGCTTGAGATGTGGAAACTGCTGTAGAATGGTAGCTGGTTCCCAAGTGGCATCTATTGGAGTCATATATTTCCACTGTACTAACACTTCCTTGATGGTTCTCTGATGCAGGCGACGCTCACGCTGGTCCAAAACTACTTCTGGCTGTAGCCAAATGGATCCTTCTTCAGCTAACTCTGGAAGGTTGGTTTGAATTTGGCACCTGGTTCCAATCACCTTCTTCAAGCATGAAACATGAAAAACGAGATGTAGCTTCGATTGACTTGGTAGAGCTAACTGATATGCGACTTGTCCCACATGCTTGAGAACTGTGTAAGGACCATAGAATTTGGGTGCTAGCTTCCGACAATGCTCGGCCTTGAGGGAAGTTTGCTTATATGGTTGCAGTCTCAGAAACACTTGATCCCCTTCTGCAAATTGAAGTTCAGAGCGACCTTGATCTGCTTGCTGCTTCATTCTATTATGTGCCATGACCAAGTTCTCTTTAAGGGTATGAAGGATATCCTCTCAGACTGTAAGTGTTTGGTCAACCGCCTGGACCTTCGAGGTACCCGGTAAGTATGAGAGAACTGAAGGTGGCTTCTGTCCATATACTGCTTCAAAAGGAGTCATGCGAGTGGTTGTATGGTATGTAGTGTTGTACCACCATTCGGCGAGGGGTAACCATTGAGCCCACTAGTGTTGTTTTTCAAAGGCAAAGCACCTCAGATATGTTTCCAAACACTTGTTGACAACTTCCGTTTGACCATCTGTTTAAGGATGATAAGCTGAGCTGAGATGAAATTGTGTGCCTTGTAGCTTAAACAATTCTTGCCAAAAATTGCTTGTGAAAGTTGGGTCTCATTCGGAAACAATAGAGTACGGCATGCCATGAAGCTTGAAGACCTGGTCCATGAAAATTTGCACCACCGTGGATGCAGTAAATGGGTGGGGAAGAGCGCAAAAATGAGCATACTTGGAAAGACAATCCACCACCACCATTATGACTGATTTATTCCCCGATTTGGGTAAGCCTGTAATAAAGTCCATTGAGATATCCTTCCAAATAGCAGGGGGAATCGGAAGCGGTTGGAGGGTGCCTGGAGATTTGACTGTTTCTCCCTTGTTGCGTTGACACACCTCACATTCAGCAACAAACTTACGGATGTCCTGTTTCATACCATCCAGAAAAAAGAACGTTTGACTCGGTCATATGTTTTGGTGAACCCTGAGTGCCCCGCTGCGGGGCAATGCAAGCATGGTTCCAAGACAACTTCGTCGGGGTACTGAACAGGCCTGCTGGCAGCGAAGCAATGTCGGGTAAATGAAAATCTGTAAAATTATAAGAAACCTCTTTTAAAAGTCTTTTATTCTAATCTAGAGCTTCTTGACAGGATAAAGACGTCCGAGTGGGTTAAATGGAAACCCTGTCGAGGCTATGGACGCCTGCTGGAAGCAGTGGCTATACCAACAGTATCGAAGATTTTATCATAAAAATCATGACTTGCTGATCTTTAAGACTGCTATCGGTTTGCATCTTTTAAAACTTCGCTGCAAAAGATAGTAGATGATGATGTTAGTACGATTTTCTGGTTGTTGTTTTAAGTAGGATTTTTCTTTGTTGTCCTGATCTGAATCCATTTCTTTTGACAAAGATAACTACTTCGCCCAGCGTGTCGCCATTGTTGGCAGCCAACTCATTTTTTTAATTGATCTTAAAAAAAGCTACCTACACCCCTTGTCTCATTACGACAAATCATCGTCGCATTGTGCTACTAGACATTTGTTTCATTTTTGTGACAATTACAATTTGATTTCGATTCAGTTTTCACAACTGAAAGTGTGAAAACACCTCTCTCGTTGTTTGGACTGTCGTTGTATTTTATTGATTTGTTGAAAGACACTTGACCATTGGTTTATCACATCACTGCACAAGGTTCTTTCGAACTATATCCATTCACTTTAATTGCGCAACTTGATTTCTTCGATAAAGTATTGAAAATGTTAAGTTATGAGTTATCCTTGATGTTATGAGGGTCATAATTGATTTTGATTTTATATATGATATAATTCTTATTGTTTTGAACTCTTAACTTATCGTTTTCATACGGTTATTGGTTGAAATGTTTCTACACTTTGCTTATGCTAAAAACACATTGGCAATATCATAAGTTTGATTTCATATAAAGTCGAAATGTTTTGAGTTTTGCAAAGGCGCATTGATCAACCTTTTGGATTGTCGATTTTATGGTTTGAACCCTTGCTCGATACATCGTTTTGTGAATTTGATATTGCATTGAACGATCATGGTTCCAAACTATGCATTCGCACGATTGAATTAACAGTTGAATTAACATTTGCTTGACACGACAGATCGTTGGTTAGTGTTGTATGTCATGTTGATTGAACTAAATACTTGGCAGATGATTATAACATATGGTGTTGGATGACTGGCATGTTGATATGGTGATACACCTATTCGGTTGGCCGTAACATTTGGTTTAAACGATTATGATGTTGGATGGAACAGCACTGTACACAGTCATAAATGTATTGCATGGCGGTGGTAATCCCACCACCTTCGCACGCATGCAGTTAATTCCTGCCTCTTTGAACGCTGAATTTGTTAAACCCTATCGATTTTTGACCCTGTGCATTGTTTTTTTCGGTCCAAACCCCACCATGCACACAATCCATGGCTCCAGTCGTGAGGGTCGAGCCCAACGGGTGCCAAGCGCTATTAATGTTTGATGGCGCGTATAGCGACCTGGAGGAATTCGGGTGGCTCGCTTTCATAAGGAAATTTGATGGTTACAACATCCCTGTGGCTCGACAATTTGCTTTGTCATTTGATGGCTACTGAGCCAAAGTTGGAGATGTCCAGCTTGAAATAACTGAACAGTTCCTCAGCTTGGCAACTAGCCTGTCGGTTACGGGACAAAAATGGTCGAAGAGTTGCAAGGTAAACGATGTCCCGTGGACATTACTGTTCCAATCTCGCACAGTGAACTCATGCGACAGAGGTTTGCCCGCAAAGATGTTGAAACCCCGCTGGCATGATCTTCTCATGGTTATCAAGCAATTTATTACTTGCGAGGGAAGGTATGGATTTGTTTTTCTGTTTCACCTTCGTTTATTGATGATTTTTATGGGTTTCAAGCTTAGTATTCCCCACTACCTACACAGAAGCTTGTTCAAGATGGCCAAGCGTTACAAACACTGCCAGGCCGATACCAGCCTCTTCCATGTGGGTTTGATTAAAATGATTTTGGTATACGAGTTAGGGGTGCGTCGTGATTCTTGGCATGATTTTCTCAGTCGTAATGGATTTGAAGAGCCTAACCCTCCACAGGTCGATAAGCCCATGGTGGCCGAAACCCAGCCTGTTCCCCCTGTGCCCTATAACGTCTTGCTACCCAAACCTAAACCTGAGTCACCTACGAGTGTGCCTATGGTCGTGACTAAACAGATTGACATTGATAAACCCGTGACCAAACAACCTAAGGCTAAAGCTATAACGAATGCTCGAGGCAAGAAAAATGCAAGGTTGATCTCTCGCATGGCGAGGAATAAACCTAAAACCCCTGCCAAAGAAAAACCTATCGTGGTCAGCAAGGATTCTGATTCAAGCATTGAACGTTTTCTCGCCGAAGAGGGATTCTATGACAAACCTCCTTATGATTTTGTCAAGAACTTACCTCCCTGTCTGCGGGATAACCCTGACTTCCCTGGTATTGAGCCACCTCATGAAACCCTTGGTGAATCATCAAAACCCTTGACTGCTCAACCTGTTGGTCCACCCTGCGATCAATGTGGATTTTGGTTGGAGAGATACTACTTGGATGTCCCAAGGTTGCAATCCAGAATCCACGATTTGGAAAACCAGGTGACAAATCTCACTGGTCAGAATGCAAAGTTGCAACCCAACGACAAGAAGCAACGAACCACGGGTTCAATCCTGTTCAAAAATGTTGAGTCTGCTACTACAATTGTCAATTCAAAATTGATGTAGCCTCAGCAACTGTAATGGTATAGCTTTCACTCTTTTAGATGGCATGATCATAAGCTTTGTATACATTGTTGACTTGCTCTGTCATGTATTTGTGGTATATAAGTTTTTGATTATTGTTTTCTGGATAGATTTTGATTAGATTTAGTTTGATTGATCATGATTTGACTTGAATATTCTGTTATTTGATATATTTTCTATTGTTGAAATACAAACGATATCTCTGTTCGATTTGGTTATATCTTGTGCGATATGATGGGCAAATTGGTTAGCTATGCTGATTGTATATTCTATGTTAAGACCAATTCGTATATCATTTATTACATAATCAAATTTCGAATGGATAACAATAGTAGTTGTTACGATGTGAACTGTATTTCGATGGTAACAAATGTATTATTCGATTGAGATTACAGGGATGGATTGATCATATCAAGTCTTACGATTTGTGTCTATAATTAAATTTAGTTATATGCCCGGTTTGTTGACTCTGTCAAAACCCTATGTATCGACTATGAGGTGATCAAACATGAAGACTGTTGAGTCGATATTTATGGAGTATGATTCCATCCAATTACATTGGGAGCAATTCATACATCATGCTTTTAATTGAATGATATCAATATACCGTTGTAATTATAATTAGTCAATTACAGTTACGACTATACCTGTGAATTATTTGAAACTCAGCAAATGAGAACTGTGGTTGGATTCTATGGACACAGTGATGCATGAAATTGTAATGGCTTTCTATATCGGCAATAGGATTAAATGATATAATGATTGTTTTGTATCTCATACGATTTGGGTTACTATTAATTGCATTCATGGAACAGTCTTGTTAAGATTTGATTCGATTTTATGTCGATTGGGAAAACAGAG
>ML784543.1:60351-74859 GCA_009831015.1 Picea engelmannii | reverse complement strand
TATTGTTATCTATATCTTGTTTCTTCCAAATAGATAAAAGACATAACAGTTGCTAGTTCAATTTGTGGATCATAGCTTTGTCTTCTTCATAAATCGAACTGTAATATATAAGTTTGCTGCATAATAGGTTTCCCCTTTTGCAGAAATTTATAATCAGAAAATTGTTATGACATTCTTTTATGTCTTGTTTGTCCTGTAACATACTTCAAGAAGCAGCATAGCTGATCGTTTAGGAGAATCATACAGAGTAACTGGTGTGAGTTTTCCTCCTCCAATCAACTTAGAAGTCATCATACACAGGGCAGACTTGGAGCGTTCCCAGGTCAATTAGTATTTAGTTTACTGCTTTTATTAAGTAGTTTAATATAGATGTAATTTTGATTTGTTTTAATTTCAGTTAGTTTACTTTTTATTCATAAATCATAAAAACAAAAAAGAGTTATCTTCGTTGTCTTGGGACAGCAAACAAATTAGTTTCACAGGTTTTATCCAAATCTGTAGATTGTATGTAATGTATATTTGTGAATAAACTGTAATTAAATTGATAATTAGATAATTGATTTGAGTTATTATTAGAATAAGTTGTAGTTTGTAGATAGAATAGTTTGCATAGTTATATTTTAGTATATTAGTTTCTTTATTTGTTTTATTAGTTTCTAGTTTCCTCTATTTTAGTTTGATTTCTTTTATTTAGTTAGTTAGTTTGTTTTAGTTGATTTTTATTAGTTTCTAGTTTCCTTAGTTTAGATTACTTAACTTAGATCAATTATCTCTTTGGTTTTCTTAGGAGACCTTAGAGCGGCCAACAGAGCCGTTAAACTCGTCAGGGTGGTCCATTCCAAACGGCTTGGGTTATTTAGACAACCCCGGACCAGTTCCACTCTCCCAGTTGACAGATGGACTGTTTCGCCCGTCAACAAATGGTTGTAAGATGACATGTTTGGCCTCCGTGCTAGGTGGAAAATCCTCAAGGTGTTTTCCCAAGGGTCAACTTCACATTTCTAGAGTCGGGACATAATCTATGAGACTACTATAGTCCTGTTGATCCCTCGAAAATACATTTCCCTGTTATAGAACTTGATTTTTGTGAATGGAAGGTGCTTCCTTCAAACCAGTCATCCAAGAGACCATGGGCTCATGCCCATGACCTCAACCAAATTTCAGCTAAGAGTTAGGAGTGTATCCTCTGGAGCTTGACAAAGGTTCATAGGATTAGGACCATGGAACCCTTCGCTACACTAAAAAATGATCTAAGTTATTCAGGAGTCTGGGAGTCCAGAGCTCCAGGGTAAATGAACATTGAAATTTCCTAAATGTGTTGAAGGCGACCTGTCGGACCGATAACTTTACGATCAAATGACAATTGGCAGTGATTTAGCCGTTATCATGGGATTCATCCCCTTGTTAAACCCTGATTTAGCGAAGTAACGTGAGTCGTAGATATGAGGATATTCAGGATCTCCCATAACCATTGGATCTACATTGTGGTCAGTCCGACATTGACCACTTCAGGAGAGAAAGGGTTTCAAATGGTCAGAATCCCCAAATGCCGAACACGTGAAATGGTGTGGGCCATAGATCTAAGGATCCTTTGGGATCCTTCTTAACCATTAGATTGAGTGTTAGTGGAAGGATAGAGTAAGGGAAGGGATGACCAACAAAAAGGGGTCATTCTGCCTTATGACCCTCCCAGTCAGTTACCCCTGAGACTAAATATTTAGGATTGTGTTGATCACGAGAGCACAGAGCCATGAATCCTCGTCCTCCCTTGGATCAAACGAGGGAAGATTATGGGCCATCCAATCATTATTTGGATCTTTGGCTAAACCCCACTTCGGGTGATTCAATATGTAAGGTGTGGAGTTTCCTCAAAGGCCGAAGGCCAAAGTGACATCAGCAAACGATGTTACCAAAGTAAACAGTAGATTTTTACCATGTGATAGAGCCACCACATGTCATCACGTGGCTAAGCCACATGTCCTGCTGACTCATCATATATGGTATAGGATTGGAGAGACGGGTACCACATGTCAAGGTGGCATCATCACCATGTATCTTCCAGGTGGCATATGGTAGTAGGGACACCTATTTATAATTCCACATATGCAAGAGGGACTTGCTCCAGGAGTTTGGGAATCCAGAGAATTTACAAATAGAGAAAAGTGGTTGAAGTGTTGAAGTGCCAAAGCACCAAATTTTCCACTGTTGTAGTGTCAAGCTCTGATAAGACGGTCCCTCGTGCATCATGGTGATGTGGCATGTCTGGATAGATCTAGGTGGCATCATGGGACTGAACATGAATTAGTTGTGGGACCCCACCCCTCTATTCAAGTCCAAGCGATGTGTTAAGTGCAGGTAAATCTTAACCGTTAGATCCAAAGGTGGACAAAACTCCACCATAGATTTTTTATTATAGAGAGGCTCTGATACTTTAGGTTTCTGGGAAGTGTTAGTGTCAGAAGTCACTCCCGGATTGCGGCAGGAGAAGAGCCAAACACCCATCAGTTTTATGTCATGAATAATTTAATAGGGGTGGTCGAATGGATAGAGACCTAGGAAGATATTGCTTTAACTCAAAAGACCAGGCCTGGCATGCAAGAAAAAGTGAGGTATTGATCTAACTTCCGTCAGTAGGTTGAGTATAAAATGAGCAGAGGGAAGACTTGGTAGGAGAAGTGAACAAGACTTCCTTGGGCATCAGACCTTCCAGCAGCTTGAGAACGAAAAACTTAGAAGACAAGATCCTCTTGGTTCAGGGAACTGAAAGGTGACTTTACTAGATCCTTCAATTCCAAGTCATTCAGTGTTGAGAAAATACAAGAGCTGATTAGAAACAATGAAACTATCACAGTGATCAAACATACATCATCCTATAGTAGCGCAACTCGACTGGATCCTCCAATTCCAAGTTGTTCTAACACAGTGTTAACAGAGAGATGGAAAGAGGATGACATTCATTACACAAGAAGTCTCAAGCACCAATACATAACCAGAGAAACCAGTGCTTCATCAAAACTTTACAATCGGGAACCTAGCTCAACCATCGACCCTTACAAAAATGGCAAAATTGCCTACATATACTCAAATCAAACAATAAGCAGGAAGATCGAGTCACTGCAAAAAAAAAAAAATGTTACGTCTGCATGTCTACTGACAGACTACACATGTAGTCTTTGAACAGTGTTGTGCTTATGTTAGACACAATCAGACTCCTTGCAACTTTGCGGATGAATCGAAAAGCCTTTAATCCTCTGTCGTATTTTCCATTTATGGTGGATATGGTGTCTAACCACCAACAACAACCTTAATAACTTCTTCCTTGGGATCGGGAATGACCCCAATCAACTGTGTACCTTTGGGACGTGGAGGCATCTTCATGTTGCCACCTGGATCTGCTAAACGGCTTCATGGAAAGACATGGAGGTGGACACAAGGACTAAGGCATAAGACAGGAAGTGGTGAATGAACGGTGACCAGGCAGGGATGATTTGGCATGCGTACTACACCATCACAGACCAGCGCTGAGGTGGTACGAGCTGAGGGGAAACAACCACTATGGAGGTGACAGGGGTGAGACACATGACATGGGGCAGGAAGGTGATAGGAGAAGGGAGGAAAGATGGTGGGATGTGATTGGTCGAGGGAGAGGATGTGTCGCTATGATGGGGATGACGTGGAAGGGAGAGGAACAGGTGTCGAAAGATAAAAGGGGTAAAAAGGGAATGGGATATGCCATGAGGGTGAGTGGAAGACAGATGGGAGGAGGAGAGGGAGGCGGTAAGTGGTTTGGAAGTGGTGGGGGTTGTCGCAAGGAGGATGCACCACGATAGCAGGGGTGCCCACACTAGAAAGCCGCCCATATTGGACCCCCCCACCCTATTAAAGGTCGAAGGGCCAAGGGGGTCCAGAATCGATTGTGCGACGTAGATCTAGGTGTTGCAACCTTGACCATTGAGAGATGCACGCCCCATTCTGGAAACCCCCCCCTATTAAAGGTTGAAGGGCCAAGGGGGTCCAGAATCGATTGTGCATTGTAGATCTAGGCACCCTAATCATGACCATTGAGAGATGGTCTCCCCATTATGGATCTCTCCCCTCCCGTCAAAGGTAGAAGGACAAGGGGGCTCCAAAATAGAACCTTAGCTGTAGATATGGGCGTGTAGATCTCGACCATCCAGATCTGTGTGCTCATTAAAATAATGCGTCCTCTTCTAAAACCTCGGGATAAATGGATTTTTAGCCCATTTTTTTACCTTCTTCTTGCCATAGGGGACATTTCATCCAGGAAAATACCCCATACTTGATTATGTGCTAACATTAGGATCCATGGGGGACAGAACGCCCCCTATGGGATGCTGAGAACTCTTTTGCAGCTTCAGTTCCTTGCTGTTGGACTATGGAGTCATTATTAAAACTCAAATATAAAAAGAAAAACAATATTTACAAATACAGAGGAGCCATGCATGGATCAAAAGAAACATTTCTTCAGAAAATTCCCATTCACAGGGCCATTGAACACTTCCTCACCCTCCAAATCCTACAACCTGTAGGTATTATTTGAAAATACTTCCTCGATTTTGAAGGGCCCGATCCATAGGGATTCAAACTTGCCATGTTTTCCCTTGTCCTTCTTGGGAGCATCCCATTTCAGCACCATCTCACCTAACTAGAAATCTTCCTTCTTGACCTTTCTGTCAAAATCCTACTTGATCTTTTGTTGACGGTCCTAAGTTCTGATCACCACCTGCTCTCTGGTCTGTAGGACTTCTACCAGCTGATGAATTCTTCTGATCATTTCATCATGCTCTCCTTGATAATCCTGAAATAATTTTTCCACAGGAACAACTAGTTGAGAAGGAAAAACAACTTCTATTCCATAGATTAGTTGGAAATGGGAGATGCCTATGGATCTTTTTGTTTTCACTCGATCAGCCCACAAAGTGAATTTCAACTTTGAATCCCAGGCCCTCTTGTTGTCCTCCAGCAGCCTTTTGATGATCCTTATTAGGCTTTTGTTAGAGGACTCTGCCAAACCATTTCCTTGGGGATAGTATGGGGTAGAATGAATCAATTTGATCCCAAACTGCTCACAGAATTTGACCAATGGTTTGGCTTTGAAAGATGCTACATTATCAGTGAAAATATTGCTTGGGCAGTCGAATCTTGTGATGAGGTCCTCCAGGAATCCAATGATTACCTTATGGGAATCACTCCTCGTGGGGATAGATCCTATCCATTTGGTGAATAAATCTATGGCAGTCAGGATCCATCTATGTTGTCCACTGGAGGCAGGATGGATCTCCCCAATAAAGTCTAGACCCCATTGCTAGAAAGGTTTTGGAACAACCACAACCTTTAATGGAAAAGATTTAAGCTATTTCTTTCCTGAGAACCTTTGGAATTTGATGCAAGCTCTGACCTCTCTATAGACATCAGTGAATAAGGTGGGCTAGTAGTACCCAACCCTGAGAATTTTGTAGGTCGTGGTCTTCTAGAAGTAGTGCCCTCCACATAGGTTTTCATGAAAATCAAAAATGATCCTTTAGGCCTCTTATGGGTTCATACATTTTAAAATCACCCCCAGGGGGTCTTTCCAATATAACACTTGATCAACAAGGCAGTATTTGACTGCTTTGAGCTTTAAAACTCTTACCTTGTTCCTTTACAGGGCATTGGGAGGTCGCAACTCTTGCAGAAAATATATGACATCCTTGTACCAAGGACATCATGCCAATAGAGGTTCTTCTTGAGGATCTGCATCAACCAACTGATCCTGTTGATTTCCTGAGCATTCATTGATGAAACTTATCCCCAAAGATTTGCAATTTTCTTCAGCCAACAACTTGGTTAAACCTTGACCTTTGATCAACTTGGTGGGATTTATATCCAGATCAAACTCAAGGATCTTGGCGATCCATTTACTCCTTCTCCCGTCTATGTCAGGCTGCATAAGAATTTCCTTCACGACAGCTGAGGGGACATATGCAATGAATTTTGACTGCAGGATATAGACTCTAAAATATTTTAGATATTTCACCAAGGCATAGGCCTGCTTCTCCATGATGTCGTACCTGACATCAGCATCCCTTAATGCTCTGCTAAAAAATGCAATAGGCTGCTCCAACCCGACATCATTTTTTTGTAGTAAAACAACAACCACTGTGTCAGATGAAGCAAAGGAGAAAATAAGGAAATCCTTTGAGTAGTTGGGATTGATAAGAACAAGAGCTTCATTCAAGGCTTTCTTTATCTTCTCAAAGGAATTTTGAGACTCAGAAGTCCACCTAACTCCATTTCCTTTCCTCAACATGGTTGTTATAAGCTTTACCATCTCAGAAAAGTTAGAAACAAACCTCCTTAGAAAATTAATTTTACCAAGGAAAGACTGGACTTCCTTCTTGGATATTTGGATTGACAAGGCTTGGATTTATTCAACTCTGTTGGGATCAATATTGACTCCTACTACTGATACTATGTGGCCAAGCAACTTTCCCTCCTTCATGGCAAACAAAGACTTTTTGGGATTTAATGAAAGGCCAAACCTCCTGCATTTCAGAAAAACCTTCCTCAGATGAAAACAATGTTCTTTATCAGATTTGGAAAATACTGTTATGTCATCCAAATAGATGACCACAAACTTATCTTTTTCCCCAATGAAAGCTATGTCCATGGCTTGCTGAAACGTTTCCCCCACATTCATCAATCCAAAGGGAATTTTGGCATACATGAATGTGCCCCACGAAGTGGAAAACGTTGTCTTTTCTCTGTCAATTGTAGCCAGAGAAGCCATCAATCATGGAAATATTGGATGCTCCTGTTACCCTCTGCAATATGTGTTCCATCTTTGGCAGGGAGTAATTGTCCTTCTTTGAGCTCCTGTTCAGGTTCCTGAAACCAACATAGAGTCTGATTTCCCCATTCTTCTTCCTCACTAGGACCAAGTTGGCCACCCACTCTGAATATATCAAAGGCACGATGATCTGGGCATTTAGCAGCTTCTTTACCTCTCTCTCCATGATAGGAAACAACATAGGATTAATCTGTCTTAGCTTCTGCCTGAATGGCTTGGCCTCCTCTTTCAATGGGATCTTGTGTTCAATGACAGAAGTGTCATATGTCTTGAGGTATTCATATGTCCAGGTGAACACATCGACAAACTGCTTCAAAAGCTCAATATACTCGGTCCTCTGCTCCTTTGACAAGATGCTTGACAATTTGATGAACTTTGGTTCCTTCTCTATGCCAATGTTGCACCCAGTTGCATCAACACTATCATCTGAGATTTTCCCCTTTATTGCCACATCATTTCTATCAAAAATCCTTTCCAAAGGAACTAGTCCCTTTGGAATATGATTGCTTGGTAGATGCACAATGTCACGCTCTGCAATCTTACTCAGAAAATCACCAACATCAATCTTTGCTTCAGAAATAGGGTCTTGATCAATATGCAGCGCTGAAAATTCTTCAACAATCTCCAGGAATATTTTGATCTCAAGATCATCCTCAAACACCTTCCAATGTTTGACATTGTTAGGTATGGAAGGCATGTATTTTACTTATATATCATATCTAAGTTTGGGTGGCAGGGGCACCTTGAAATTTCTTGCTGATGTAGCCAGAGAATCAACCACTGTGTTCTTTTCTCTTGGAACAAATGAAATGTTGAATGCTGAGAAGAAATTGTCGATTAGGTCCCATACCTCATTTTTGTAACTCCTGAGTTGAGGATGCTTGGCCTGATAAGTGTTTTTGATCTACTGGACTATCAATTCTGCATCTCCGAACACTGCCACCTCTTCAATTCCCATTTCCTTTGCAGCCCTTAAACCTAAAACAAGAGCTTCATATTATGCCACATTGTTGGTTGTTTCAAACTCTAGCTTGTATGACAGAGATATGGTTTCCTAAGAAGGTGACACAAAAACCACTCCGGCACCAGCACCTTCCTTAGAAGAGGCTCTATCAAAGAACATTTTCCAGACAGAGGTGGTGGGGGAGGAATTTTCATGAGAAGTAGTGGGGATTTTTCTATGTTTTAGAGGAGGCTCAGGAGCATCAGTGAGCTGCAGTAAACTGGAACCCAAATCAGTGTTAAGAGCAAAGATAGGATGGTTAGTACGATTGGTTTCGTCATTGATTATGTAGGCCAACTCGACTTCTCTGTACAATCTCCTATGTTCCCCCCCAAACACTAGGATAGTAGCATAGGTGAGGTCTATTTGCAGGGTTCCTCCAAGTCTTTTTATCCAGGATCTTGATAACAACATACCAAACTTGGGGGGGACATCAGCCACCACAATGTCCATGACCACACTTTTCATGGGCAACTGAAACAGGGTCACAACCAGATCTTTGATGACTCCTAGACATTGAACTTTCCTGGATTCAAAGGTATAAAGGTCATGATAGGCTCTGGTGACTTCTAGTACTAATTCTTCCATGACAGTTTTGGGCATGAGGTTGTGGGAAGCCCCTGAATCCATCAAAGAATTATGCAACACCTTGTCATGTATGTTTAAGGATGAGTAGAATTGAGGGGGTGAATCATTTCTGTCTTCTACCATAGGACCTAGGATGACTGTAGGATTTTCATCTTGCAAATTGATTGAGTCTATGGGATGGCATGAGGGTTCAAATTGTAATAGCTTGGAGAGGCATTTTTTGAACACTTCATGTTTGACCAGTTTGGAGAGGGGTACAGGGATTCTGATTTTTTGAATTTCATGCTCAAAGTTAAAAGAGGATGCGATCTTTGGGATTTCCCTTACTTCAGGAACATGAATCTGGACCATTGGAGAGAGGGGTTGGGCCTTATTACCTTTAATGTTGTCTGCTACTTCATTAGCAGGTTTCTATGCTCTAGAAAGATGTTCAGGAACGTCAGGTGCTCCTGTCTTCTTCTTGGATCTTAGTTTATACCTGCTTTGGCTGATGCTAGCCTTGTCTCCCTTGCTCATCTCATTCAGCTGACTATCCATGAGAGACTCCTCGTATGCTGATTGAGTGAGATGAGGAAAAGGATAAGTATTTCCAAAGAAGTGGATTTCAGGATCAAGCCCATCTATTTCCTCTTCTTCATCATTAGTTACAAAATTATTTTGAAGAGGATCCTGAATCCTTTGATCTTCTCTGTCTCTTCCCCTCTAGTCTCTTTGCATCATCTGGGGAGCATTATTATTCGGCCTCTTGAAATTTCCTTTGTTTTCGACATTTTGAGGATTTTGTATGTTTGCTTCCCCTCCACCTTCATTTTCTCCATCTCTGCAGACAGAGACTTCACTATCTTGGTCAATTCATCTACTTGAGGGTGAGGCACAGAGGGGATAGAAGTCGAGGCTTCAGATCTTCCCTTTATCCTGTCTGTATCAGTCTTATTTATGAGTCTATCAACTGCCAATACATTAGATTCCACCTCTATGGCCGCATCTTGCATTTGAGCTAGGGAGGTAGATCTTCTCTCTCTCAACAAAAGGTAGAAGTCGGGGTCAAATGCATTAGCATAAGAGATTTTAGCAGAGGCTTCAGTGGGTTTTATCTCAGCATGGATCTTATTATACATCTTATTGAATCTTTTGGAGAAGTCAGAGACAGATTCTCCTTCATTTTTCTTCAAGGACCCAAACTCTGTCATGTAATACATGAAATCTTTTTTACCCCCCCACTGTCTTAGGAAAGAATCATCTAGAGCTTCAATCCCAGCAATAGATCTAGGGGCCAATCCCCTAAACCATTTCCTCACCTCACCATCAAGGTTCTGGATGAAGACTCTCATCCAGACATCTTCATTTTCAATGTTCATGTTGTTTGCATAACTGTAGAAGGCGGTAAGGTGATCTTCAGTAGTTATGTCCTCTTCTCCAGTGAATTTAGGCATATATTTCAAGTAATCTCCAGCAGGGAGAGGATTCATGGGATGAGTTAGGATTAAGGGGGCATATCTGGCAGCCACTATGGAATCCATTCTGTTTACAGGGGGATTAGAACCTGCCATAGGGACAATAGGTGTAGGATAACCAAGAGGAGAGGAGGTTCGAACCAAAAATACAAGAACTGGTCTTACAGGAAGGAAGGGGAACAACAGGGAATTTGGAGAACAAGCTTGAGGGATAAAAGGAACATAAGTTTCCCTTTCTTCGACAACAGTAGTAATAGGAGAAGGGGTGGTAAAACCCGGGGTAGGAAAATATTATGAGGTGTTGGGCCTAAACCAAGGTACCACCTCGGGGGAGAAGGGAGTGACAAGATATTCTCCTTCCAATTCAATACCAAGAGGAGAAAACTCAGCAGGAACACTCCCAAAATTTAAACTACATGAAACTCCAACAGAAGGTAACAAAAAATAATGAGATGAAGGTGTTGGAATTTCTATAGAATTATGAAAATCATTAGAAAAACTTGGTTTAGAAGTATAATTACCTCCTCCAGGAGCCTTTCCCTTTCTGATAATCTTCTTTGGGTCAGCTTCAGGTGGTGCTAAAGGCAGCTGAGGAGTAGACCTTGTATGTCTACCTTTAGAAGCCACGACTGAAACAATGGAGTTTCCTGTGGGTTCTCATCAGCGGAGTCACCTTAGTGGAGTTGCCAGGTGCACAATAGCAATCTCAATAGTTATGATATCTAATGCACCTTCAGAACCAGTTATTCATTGTCATTCAATCCCAGGGAAAATATTCAACTTCGTCCCCAGTAGCGGCGCTAGAAATGTTAGCCTCATAAGTCACTCTCGGATTGCGAAAGGAGAAGAGCCCAACGCCCATCAGTTTTATGTCACGAATAATTTAATAAGAGTGGTCGAATGGATAGAGACCCAGGAAGATATTTATTTAACTCAGAAAACAAGGCCTAGCATGCAAGAATAGGTGAGGTCTTGATCTAATTTATGTCAATAGGTTGAGTATAAAATGAGCAGAGGGAAGACTTGGTAAGAGAAGTGAACAAGATTTCTTTGGGCATCAGACCTTCCAACAGCTTGAGACTAAAAAACTCAGAAGACAAGATCCTCCTGGTTTGGAGTTTCAAGGAACTAAAAGGTGACTTGAAAGGATCCTTCAATTCCAAGTCATTCAACGTTGAGAAAATACAAGAGCTGATTAGAAATAATGCAACTATCACAATGATCAAACATACATCATCTTATAACAGCGCAACTCGACTGGATCCTCCAATTACGAGTTGTTCTAACACAGTGTTAACAGAGAGATGGAAAGAGGTTGAAATTCATTAGACAAGAAGTCTCAAGTGCCAATACATAACCAGAGAAACCAGTGCTTCATCAAAACTTTACAATCGGGAGCCTAGATCAACCATCGACCCTTACAAAAATGGCAAAATTGCCTACATATACTCAAAGCAAACAATAAGCAACAAGATCGATTCATTGCCAAAAAAAAAAAAAAAAACGTTACGTCTGCATGTCTACTGAAGGACTGCACATTCAGTCTTTGGACAGTGGTGCGCTTATGTTAGACGCAATCAAACTTCTAGCAGCTCTGAGGATGAATCGACAAGCCTTTAATCCTTTACCGAATTTTCCATTTATGGTGGAGACGATGTCTAACCACCAACAACAACCTTAATAACTGCTTCCTTGGGATTGGGAATGGCCCCAATCAACTCTATACCTTTGGGACATGGATGCCTCTTCATGCTGCCACCTAGATCTACTAAATGACTTCATGGCAATATGTGGAGGCAGACGCGAGGACTAAGGCATTAGACGGGAAGCGGTGAATGAACGGTGACCAAGAAGGGATGATTTTTCATGAGTACTGCACCAGTGCAAACCATCGATGAGGTGGCACGAGGTGAGGGGAAAAAATGAATGTGGAGGTGACAGGGGTGAGACACATGACAGGGGGTAGGAAGGTGATAGGCGAAAGGAGGAAATATGGTGGGATGTGATTGGTCGAGGGAGAGACGCATCGCTATGACAGGGACGACGTGGAAGGGAGAGGAACAGGTGTCGAAAGATAAAAGGGAGTGAAAGGGAATGAGATATGCCATGAGGGTGAGTGGAAGACAGATGGGAGGAGGAGAGGGAGGTGGAAAGTGGTTTGGAAGTGGTGGGGGTCGTCGCAAGGAGGATGCGCCATGATAGCAGGGGGCCCTGCACTGGAAATCCACCCATATCGGACCCCCCCCCCCCTATTAAAGGTCGAAGGTCCAAGGGGGTCTAGAATCGATTATGCACCGTAGATCTAGGAACCCAAATCCTGACCGTTGAGAGATGCATGCCCCATTTTAGACCAGAAGCCTGACAGGGCTAAAAAAAGCTCAGAATCCAACGAAACCAATTCCATTGCGTCCGTCTCATCTTCCTGATTCCGGCCATATATTTACTTTGTCAAACGGGCTCCGTATGCGAAAGATATCGCGTTCTATCCGAAAACCCAAACATGCAAAAAAAGGGGATGACTGTACAGTCTGTACAATCCATACAGTGTCATGTGGCAAGCTGACTGTACATAACGTATGGTCGTACAACTGATGTGGTAGCTCTTGGAGACGACATGTGGTAGGTGATGTGGCATACGGTAGACAGTTGGACCAATCTATGGGTGACTTATGTCACCACTATAAGGGTGACATGTGGCACGGGATGACGTGGTAGACACATGGCAGGGCAGTGACTGGGCAGGTACGGTGATAGGTGGCAGGCACGTGGACGAGTAAGCATCTGACACTTGGCAGATTTTGGTTGGTTTTTGATGTGCCACATGCCCCAGTCATGGGCTACCACGTGGCACCCTGTGATTGGTTCGTGGTTTTGTATAAAATTTATATGGTTTCACTGGGGTCGAACCCCCGACCTTCCTCCGCGCAACAGACTGGCAGGATCGAGCTAACCACCCAGGCCACTGTTAGTTCTTGTTAACTATATGGTAAAACATATATTTGAATTTGGTTGAAATGATATTCGGGGTGGAAAGGGCTGGGGCCTAGCCCTAGCCTGCGGACGTAATACATATCATATGCCCCTGCCATGGAACCGAGGGACAGGGCACAGGATAGGGACTAGCCCTCGGATCCCAGGTAAATCCCATAGGACCAGGGCTATAGCCACAAAAGTTGGGCGCGGTTAGTTGTTAGCCATCGGGTCCTATGACCACGCCCGATGACCAGGAGCTAGGGACAAGGGGGCCAGCGCAGAGCCAGTGGAGCACCCGACCACATGGCCGCCTCCCATATGACCAGGAGCATGCGCCAAAGGGGTTGCGCCTAATTTTATTCAAACGTGGGTTTTGTTATAAATTTTGGGATTTTCAATGATTTTATGCCTGTTAATGGTGGATTTGGCCCATTTTTGGGAGATTTTGGGCATTTTTGAAGCCCAAATTTTGGGAGGAAGTTGGGGATGGATAACCAACTTCATATCTATATAAACCAGGCCTATTTGAGGCCATAGGAGAAAAATCAAAGTAGAGTTATGCTGAAGGGAATCCAAGCCAAAGCTATTTTTATGCAGGGAAGCTATTGAGGAGCAGACGCTTGCGGGCCATTTCTGGGAGCTCCGGACGTCCGTTTTGTGTGCTGTTTTCTTTGCAGGGTTCTAGAGATCTGGAAGAACATGACTAGATTATTATTGTATCCAATTGGCACTTCTGCGATGTACTTTTGAGATTTTGAACAGAAATAAAGAAGCCTCCCCCACAGAGACAAAGGCCCAGAGACGTAGGCAACGTTGTGCCGAACTCCGTTATCAATTCTCGTGTTATGGTTTGCTGTCGATTATCTCATTTCATATATGCATGTGTATATGGATTTCATAATTCCTCTTCTTTCCTCATTCTTTCATTAAGCTTCTCAATTGGATAATTAACACATGCAAAATTAAAACTCAACCATAGTCATTAAAAGATCCGACGGATCAAGTGGTATCAGAGCTAGTTGACGTTTGGATTTGAGTTTTGCATGTTAACCAGGGAAAAGCTACAGTATGGTGAAGGCGAGCTTGTTGCAGAGAATCCATTAATTGGATTGAGAAAGAGAGCTTCTCACAGCGAGAAGATGGCATCGGAAGAAGGGATTTCTCAGGATGAGAAAGAATTCCGGAAAACATTCCTTGCTATGTCGGAGATGGTGAAAGTTTTGTACGAGGATTACCTGGAATGAAAGAGACTAGTTATGGGTGAATCTTCAAAGGGAAAAAGTGAAGAGGAAGAGGACCATCCTTAGATTCCTCCTTCACCTCCATTAACACCTCCTTCTTCTCCTTCTTCTTCAAGTTCAAGTTCTAAATCTAATGGAAAGAAAAATGTTCATAAGAATAAGAATGAAATGCCATTGTTAAAACTTGATGTCAAATTTGAGTTGCCCATATATGATGGTGAAGTAAATGCAAAAAAAATTGATAATTGGATAAGGCAGATGGAGGTATACTGCAGTGTGCAACAGATCAAGGATGAGGCCACACAAATCAAGTTGGCATCTTTGAGACTTGCAGGTACAACTCTCATCTGGTGGCAAAGCAAGCTGCAAAAGGGAACACAACATGTGGGTAATGTATTT
>ML784543.1:46761-60061 GCA_009831015.1 Picea engelmannii | reverse complement strand
AAACACTGTTTTCATGTTTGGACCCACTAACCTTGATGAGGTTTCTGTTCAAGCTATGTATATTGAAGCAGGGAAAGCAGGTGTGTCAGGGGAATCATCATCTTCAAGGAAAGAGGACAAGAGGAAAAGGCATGGAAAGAATGCAAATGCAGTGACAAAGAAGGAAGGAAATCCCTCTTGCAAGCATTGCAAGAAAGAGGGACATGATGAGGACAGATGTTGGCAGTTGCATCCCGAGAAGAGGCCAAAGTGGTTCAAAGAAAAGAATGGAACAAAAACAGTGGCAACGACAACAAAACCCACAGACTTAGGATCGAATTCAGGTGATGAGTCAAAGATCTCATTGGTTGGTATGACAGGTAAAATTGGTGAAGACATTGATTGTAGAAACAACTTGTTTCATATAAGGGTAATCATGCGACACACTAAGATAGACACATTAATCGACAGTGGATCTCAATCTAATCTAATCTCAGAAGAATTGGTTAAGCAATTGGGGTTAAAAACACAACTACATCATAAGCCTTACACACTTAAATGGATAAGCAATCATCATCAAATGCACATCACAAAGAAGTGCACAATTAAATTTGCAATTTCATCTAAGTATGTGGATGAAGTAACATGTGATGTAGCGTCGTTAAGAGAATGTGGAATGGTCTTAGGTAGTCCATACTTATATGATCGTAAGGCAATCTTCTACAGGACAAAGAATCAATATCAATTCACTAAAGTAGGTCAAGATTATGTGGTTCATGCTCATCATGTTAAGGCAAATAAAACACTTCAAACAATGGAACAATTAAAGAAGGCAATGCAAGCAAGCAACAAACCAATTGTTTAAAATGAAGTAATCGATCTTAAGCAAGAATAAGAAATGATTGTTGAATGGAAAATCAATCATAAGTTGCTTCAAGATAAGCTCATGTCGTGCAAATATTTCAAGTATATCAGCTCATTTTCAATCGTCTTTTTTATGCTATCATTAGTAATGTTTTCTACATGGATGATAGTGGCTTCAGTAAGATGTAAAAGGGTTCAAATGGCTAACAATATACTGTCAGTTGTCATGATTGTGTTACAGTTGGTCTTGATGAGACAGGTGCATAGGACAGAGTTCAGAGACAGAGGGAAAGTCGGGTGGCCTATCCCGAGCTTGTTGACTGGTCAGTAAACTTTTGGGGACCAAAAGGTCTTTTAGTGGGGAGGTGTGATCCAGAATCAGATTCAGAAGCCTGACAGGGCTAAAAAAGGCTCAAAAATGAAAGTGCTCAGAATTTGACAAAACTAGCGCCATTGCGTCCGTCTCATCTTCCTGATTCCGGCCATATATTTACTTCATCAAACGGGCTCTGTATGCGTAAGATATCGTGTTCTGTCCGAAAACCCAAACAGGCAAAAAAAAGGGGATGAATGTACAGTCTGCATAGTGCCATGTGGCAGGATGACTGTACAGGCTATAGAGCCATATAGCGAACGTGGTAGATCTTGGATATGACACATGGTAGGTGATGTGGCGTACGGAAAACAATTGGACCAATCTATGGGTGACACGTGTCACCACTGTAAGGGTGACACGTGGCACGGGATGACGTGGCAGACATGTGGCAGGGTAGTGACTGGGCAGGTACGGTGACAGGTGGTAGGCACGTGGATGAGTAAGCATCTGACACTTGGTAGATTTTGGTTGGTTGTTGATGTGCCACGTGGCCCAGTCATGGGCTGCCACGTGGCACCGTGTGGTTGGTTCGTGGTTTTGTATAAAATTTATATGGTTTCACTGAGGTCGAACCCCCGACCTTCCTCCATGCAACGGGCTGTCAGGACCGGGCTAACCACCCGGGCCACTGTTAGTTCTTGTTAACTATATGGTAAAACATATATTTGAATTTGGTTGAAATGATATTTGGGGCGGAAAGGGCAGGGGCCTAGCCCTAGCCCGTGGACGTAATACATATCATATGCCCCTGCCATGGAACTGAGCGACAGGGCGCGGGATAAGGACTAGCCCTTGGATCCTGAGCGGATCCCACAAGACCAAAGCTATAGCCACAAAAGTTGGACGCGGTTATTTGTTAGCCATTGGGTCCTATGACCACGCCCGATGACCAGGAGCCAGGGACAGGGGGGCCAGCACAGAGCCAGTGGAGCGCCCGGCCACATGGACGCCTCCCATATGACTAGGAGCATGCGCCAAAGGGGCTGCACCTAATTTTATTCAAAAGTGGGTTTTGTTATAAAGTTTGGGATTTTCAATGATTTTATGCCTATTAATGGTGGATTTGGCCCATTTTTGGGAGATATTGGGCATTTTTGAAGCCCAAATTTTGGGAGGAAGTTGGGGATGGATAACCAACTTCAGATCTATATAAACTAGGCCTGTTTGAGGCCATGGGAGAATAGTCAGAGAAGAGTTATGCTGGAGGGAAGCCAAGCCAAAGCTATTTTTATGCAGGGAAGCTATTGAGGAGCAGACGCTTGCGGGCCGTTTCTGGGAGCTCCAGACGTCCGTTTGCATGTCGTTTTCTTTGCAGGGTTCTAGAGATCTAGAAGAACATGACCAGATCAGTCTTGTATCCAATTGGCACTACTTCGATGTGCTTTTGAGCTTTTGAACAGAAATAAAGAAGCCTCCCCCACAGAGACAAAGGTCCGGAGACGTAGGCAACGTTATGTCGAACTCCATTATCAATTCTCGTGTTATGGTTTGTTGTCTATTATTTCATTTCATATCTGCGTATGTGTATATGGTTGCCATAATTCCTCTTCTTTCCTCATTCTTTCATTAAGCTTCTCAATTGGATAATTAACGCATGCAAAATTAAAACTCAACCATAGTCATTAAAAGATATGACGAATCAACAGGTGAGACTGTCATGTCTATTTTCTCCCTATCTATAAATTACTCTGCAGAGTACTAATTTAGATAGGTTTATTTGCAATTTCAAATACTCTCTGTATGTATGTTTTGTTAGCCTCATAATCCTAAAGTTCTATAGTCTAAGTATTTTCTAGTATAAATGTTTTTAGAAATTAATTTATTCTAGTTTGTTAGGATAAGGAAACCTAGCTTCTATGTAAAGGACACCTATCATACTCATGTGATTATGTTATTGGTTGTTCTCCTAGTTTTTAGTTTAGAGTTAAGCTATATAAACTAGCTCATTCTTCAAGTGAGGTTAAGGAGTAGATTATGAATTTTAGATTGTAATCACTTTTTCCTTATTAATAAAATTACATGTCTGAGAACACTTTGTCAACATGGTATCAGAGCCATGGTGATGGATTGAGGAAGCAAGGAAGTCTCCACAACATCAGCCTGTATCTCTTAAAATTCAATAGCAACGGTACTGAGGTAAACTGTTGTTGTTGTTGTTGTTTTTTAATAAGGAAAGGGTTATTACAACAATCAATTGTTATTCAAATAATTGATTGAATCTTTATTTTTTGTAAGAACTATAAAATTTTAAAGATCTTCCATTTCATAGATTGTATATCCATTGCCTCTTTATTAAAAAGGGGCCCATTTGTGAAAATTGCTTCAGATTTGTGTAAATCTGGAAATTAAGTCATAGAGGTGCAATTTTGATCAGATCTTTCTAGCTCTTGCTATCCTAATATGAATGTAGTGAAATTTCAAAAGCTCCTGTAAAATTTTGTATTCAAATATTTTTTTTGGTTTGAGAAACTAGACATGCAGATGTAACAGAAAGTAATCTACACTTGTCTTTGAGTTTCATGAATTCTTCAGCAACTGGTGCACACTCCCACTAATCTGTTGTTTCTGAGATCTGGTATTTCTATCTCCGATCTAGAATTTGTGAAGGAATCGTTCCCTCCAACAAGTGCTCTTAGCAAGCATCATCCATGATATCAGATCATGCTTTTTGAATCGTGCCCTTCACGGATCTGGTATCAGATCGCGCGCTCTCTAGCAAGCACCCTCCTCCAAACGTTTCTTATTACTCTTTGTACCTATGCGATCTATCCTCTAATCATTTAGAGGATTGAAAAATGAGTCTTCATTGCCATAAATCCTCGTTCACTTGCATTTATTTGGGTTACCATTTTCGATACCCAAGTGGGAACAAGTGCGAGCAGCATAGCTATCGGTCGAATCAGAAATCTTTCGCCCTCCAAAATTCTCAAGAAGTAGCACGACACACCACTCTGATATCTTCTCTACTGCTTCTAACTCCAAGCTTAATGTTTTCCCGGAGAATTCTTTCGGCTACTCAGATTTCTCCCCTGCTGGATATTTAATCGAATGGTTGAAGCCATCTCCTCATGGCGGCCATACCCTAACCAAAATTTGGCTTACAAGAAATTCTCTAACTGAAAGTGAGTGTAAAGTATTTGAAGAGCTGCTCAGGGAGGACAATTTTTACAGGATAAGGGTGTTGGCTAATGTTCTAACTCCTGGAAAGGAGTATGTTCATTCATCTGTAAAAACTAGATGTCTAGCGAGGGATGATTTAGAAGAACACTTCATCATTCACATGGAAGGGATGAATGTCATAGCTATCTTGGCAATTTTTTGACTGCCATGTTTGGTGGTCAAAACATCTATCAGAATCATTGCACCCAAAGAGAAAATAAATACTTTCAGAGAAACAATCTATTGAAAGCTCACACCAGAGAATCCAGATTTGGAGAAACACTGCATGGAAGCCTTTGTGGGATGGAGAGATCGGCTTCCCTGAAGAAATGAAAGAAACTCCTTCTCGCCTCCTCCAATGACTGCGAATTTTCTTATGGCATGGTAAAGATATCAACCTTTCATTTAAGTAAATACAACCTTTCATTTGTTTAAAGTGAAATGATAAGTGAAGATATCATTTTTTGCAAAGGTATGTTGTGTTTTTTAGAACATTTTTTGCTATGAGAAGCCTTTCATTTGTTTAAAGTGGACTATCAGTCTTGTAAAAAGGTCAAATTTTGAAAGTCTTGATTGTAACCTTGAAGATGAGAAGTTGAGAAGAGTCTAGTGAAATACTCTCTCAAACTTCTTTTCCAAAGAGACTTTTAAAGGGTCAAGGCCAAGCCCTTAAAAGTGATATTTTTGTGTAGACTGTGCACTCTTTATTTCTGGTGCCTTGTGTCTCTCTTTTAGTATTTTGATGACTATTCAGTGTGGTGGTGTGACTACTAACTTGCAATCCTTGCAATAAGGCAATCTATCATCATGTCAAAATTAATCAACCTATTCACTGAATCAGATAAGTTAGATGGACCCAAGAGTTACAAAACTTGTAGTAGGCACATGCATAACACTTTGATCTATAATGAATTATGGCATGATATAAGTGATGGTGATACTGCTCCAACTAAGCCCACTGATGCTACTTCTTTATCCAAATGGAATTTGAAAGATGAAAAATCACTTGCTTTGCTATGTTCTTATGTAACTGAACAAATGTTTGTTCATATTGAGAATTACAAAGACACATGGTCTGCTTGGAATCTATTAAAGAAGTTGTTTGATACTCCTGTTGCATCTCAAAGAGTTGATCTACAAATGAAATTGCTTAAACAAAGATTACCAGACAATGGTGATGTACTAGAATGCATTTCAAGGATTAAGAACATTCATCTGGAAATCATCAAAGGCGGTTTTTCTAAACTTGAAGATAGTTTTCTAGTCTCCATTGTAATAAATGGCTTTCCTCCATATTATAAGAATTTTCTTGAGACTTTGCAAATAACTGATAAGTTATCTACTATAAATTTTGATTCGCTTAGTGAATTGTTGGCTCAACATAGTAAAACCTTTGGAAAACAAAAACAATCAGGAGAAGATCTTCTTTACACTAAAGCTGAAAGCTCTAAAGGAAGGGGAAAATCAAATTCTCAAAATTTTCAGAATTAGTCTTCTAATCAAGGTGGTGGCAGAGGTCGTGGTCAAGGTAGAGGTCATAACAATTTTCATCAACAAAATTTTCAAAGTAATGCACAGTCAGGAAGAGGCAAAAATTTTAGTCAAGTAAGATGTAAAAGATTCTTAAAGATGGGCCATTATGCATCAAATTGCCTTACCAACAATGATCAATTGTCAAAGTTCAAGAAGACGTCAAATGCAAACTCTCAACAATCAGAACAATATGCAGAAGATCAAGATTATCAGGATGATGAATATGAATATGTTTTTTCAGCAGTTCATCATGTAGATTCATTTGAAAATGATTGGATATTGGACACAGAGGCTACTCAGCATATGACTTATCGCAGAGACTATTTTTTGAATTATAAAGATGTTCAATTAAATCCTATTTATTTAGCTGATGATACAACTCATATACCTAAAGGAAAAGGTTCAGTGAAAGTTTTTCTCACTGGAATTGGTGAAAAATGGATTTCAAATGTTTGGTATGTACCATCTTTTAAGAAAAAAATGTTATCCTTAGTCACAATCAGACAAGTTGGACATCAAATTTTCATGCAAGATGGTTTGGCAAAGAATATGTCAGTGAAGGATAACTTGAAAACAATAACGACTAGATATGAATATGGGAAGTTACTAAGAATGAATGGGAAAGTCATCCAAAGAAAGGAAGTTGCATCAATAGTGAATTCTGAAATGTCTTCATTCAGATTATGGCATTTTCGATTTGGTCACTTAAACTTTGAAAGTCTCTTGAAACTTAAGTCCCAAGATTTGGTGAAGGGTTTACCAACTTTCAAGAAAGAGAATTCCAAGTGTGAAGCTTGTATTTTAGGCAAGCAAAAGCGATAAGCTTTTCCAACCAGCTCATGGTGAGCAATAAAGTATTTGGAGTTGATTCATAGTGATATATGTGGTCCAATCGAATCTTATTTTGGTGGATGTCAACACTTTATATTGTTCATTGATGACCACACTAGAATTACATGGGTATACTTTTTAAAGGCAAAGTCTGAAGATTTTGAAAAGTTCGTAAATTTTCAACACATGGTTGAAAATGAAACTAGATAAAAGGTTGCCTCTTTGAGAACTGATAATGGAGGTGAATTCACTTCAATTGAATTCAATGATTATTGTCGAAACGATGGAATTAAGAGGCAACAGACAAATTCCTATACTCCACAGTAGAATGGAGTTTCTGAAAGGATGAACAGAACTCTCATGGGCATGGAAAGATCTATGACATAGTTTAAAGGGTTGAACACAAAATATTGGGCTGAAGCAGTCCATACTGCAGATTATCTCAGAAATCGATCACCTACATCAGCTTTAGATGGAAAAACAACTTATGAAGCTTGGTATGGTTTTAAACCCAAGGTAAATCATCTTAGGGTTTTTGGCTCAACATGTTATGCTTTAGTTCCTAAGGAAAAGAGGACTAAATTAGAAAATCGGAGTATGAAGTGTACCTTCATTGGATACTCTGAGGAAAATAAAGGGTATAGACTGCTTTTAGATGGAAAATTCATTATCAGTAGAGATGTAATTTTTGATGAAACTAAAAGTAACAGTTTATATGAGATTAACCATATCCTTAGTCATTTAGACAAGAAAAACACTAAGGCTAAAGGTAAATTCAACAAATCAAAGCAAGCATTTTGGTTTGAAAAAGACTTGGTTACTCCAGAAGACATCTCTTTATCAGAAAGTTCTTTTGATTCATCTGATAATGAATCGACAAAAGATTCTTCTGATACTGAATATTCAAAAGTATATTCTCCAACCTCAGATATTTCAGATGAAAGAAGAGCCTCAATTTTTGAAAATCCTCTTTTCAACAATAATGGTGATTCAGATCCCCAATCCCCTCAACATAAGAAACCAAATGTTGGACAACTGAAAGGGGTGGGGGGGTGAATCAGTTATTATCGTGCTTAAACAATTGTGCTTATTTTAAACTCTTTGCAGAGCACTTAATGACAATCACAATAATGCAGGGAGGTAAGAAATAGAACAGTCGACATCAGTCACACATATGAAATATACAGAGACATATATTTCTTGAGGAAACCCATAAAGGGTAAAAACCTCTTCTTCTTGGTATGATAAATAATCTTTACATTCTATACATTATCATACATATGAGATCCAACTCATTGTGAGGCTACAACCTCTGTTTTGCAAGCTGCAACTTGCTGAGAGCACCAACTCTCTGTTTTCTCTAGCACCTACTAGAAGGAAGCGCCAACTCCCTAGTTTCTCTAGCACCCACTAGAAGGAAACACCAACTCCCTGGTTTCTCTAGCACCCACTAGAAGGAAGCACCAACTCCCTGGTTTCTCTAGCACCCACTATAGGGAAGCACCAACTCCCTGGTTTCTCCAGCACCCCACTAGAAGGAAGCACCAACTCCCTAGTTTCTCTAGCACCCACTAGAAGGAAGCAACAACTCCCTAAGTGTTCCAGCACCAAATGGATGGAAGCACCAACTTCCAGTCACAAAGGCACCAACCTGTAAAACAGAGAACAATAGTTCTCCCTTGCACCACACTGCCACCCTGGTTTCTCTAGCTGCAACCATATGGAAGCTACAACTCCCTATGTTCAAGCACCCACTTGAACCTCTGAGAACAAAAGTCCTCCCTAGCACCTCCCTACCACCCTGAAATATAAAGTTTGATATATATATAAATTTATCACAGTGATAGAATATTTATCAATGGCTTACCGATCTCATCACTGTTCTGCTACATTTCTCTGCTATACCTACATCAGTGTCTTCCTACACCCCCATCCTTACGCTTTATGTTCTTCAGCCTTTTATGCTTTATGTGCCATGTCCCTTCCATGCACCATTCCTCTTCTGTGCATTTTAGTTGCTGCACTCTCCCTCCTTCTACACATCTGAATCACTCTCAACAAAAACACTCATCTCTTCTTTGTTTTTCATTCTTATAGTCTCTGTGCACATTGTGCATACTATATGCACAATATTTATGCATACTCTACACCCCGCCATTGTTCGCCACATTGGGATATTCACTGCCACTCCACATTACCACCACTTCACACCCACGAGCATCAACACACTCTCTCTATTCTGCATGTTCTCCTCGTGTCGAGTCCTCTTCCTAATCATCATGGCAATTCCTCATCTTTTCTGGTGGTTATACCCATGCGTTCATATTCACTGGGTGTTATGCTGAGATTCCTTAGCCTATCTAGCAATCGAGACTCTTCATCTTCTCTATCATAGTCAAGCTCATCCTCTCTGTTGCAGTTATAGGCTTCAATGCTCTTCCATCTATCAATCACCTCTATGAACAGTCTTCATTCCACTGATAGATTCCTTGAGACTCTTCAGCTCCTCTGGAAATCACACTGAGGCCTCTTTGATTTTTCTGTGCAGAAACAATCAGTGGTTTCTGGAAGTTACACTGTGAAACTCTTGAGCCTTATGCCTTTGGTACCTTTCACCTTTCCTTTCACATGTGGCCTCAGGTGGTGACCACAGGCCTATTCAGAAGGCGCTTTCGCGATTCGTGTTTCGACAATTCCTGTTGTGAGGCATATCAACTCTCCAAGTTGCGATCTCCAAAATGGAGATTATCTTCGTGCTAGTTCCTCCCTTGAGCCTTCATTGATGTGACCATAGGTTATGACCAGGGGCCAATTCTGAACACGCATTTTGCATTTCAGCATTTCGACATTTCAACATTCCTGTGGTAAAGAGTCTCAACTCTTCATGTTACAATTGCCAAAAAGGAGCTTAGCTTGGTGCGAGCTCCTCCCTCTCACATGACCACTGACGTTGACCACAGCCTACACCAAAAGGTATTTCGGCGTTTCGCATTTTGGCGTTTTGACATTTTTGTGGTGAATTGTTTCGACACTCCAAGTCACGAACCCTAAAATTTTCGACATTTCGACATTTTGGCATTTTTGTGTTGAATTGTTTCAACACTTCAAGTCACGAACCCAAAAAATTTCGGCGTTTTGACATTTCTGTGTTGAACTGTTTCGACACTCCAAGTCACAAACCCCAAAATTTTCGGCGTTTCACATTTCACAAATTTGGGACTCCTATGATGAAGAGTCTCAAATCTTCATGTTGCGATCGCCGAAACTCCAAAATTGAGTCAGATCAACGGTCCAAAATCTTGATGGTTTGACGGTCCAGATCTTTTCATGATTTCGCATATCGCAAGTTCCTGCCGTGAGTTGCTTCCTTGACTCCTCCAACTCCCGGTATCCGAAACTCCAAAATGGAGTTAGATCAATGGTCCACAATCTCCCTTTGATCAACGACTCAGATTAAGTCATGGTTTCACATTTCGTGGTTTCGTCATTCTTGTCGTGAGTGTTCTTGACACCTCCAACTCCCGATATCCGAAACTCCGAAATGGAGTCAAATCAACGGTCCACGATCTCCCTTTGATAAACGACTCAGATTAAGTCATGCTTCACATTTCATGATTTCAACATTCTTTTCGTGAGTGTCCTAGACACCTCCAACTCTTGGTATCCGAAACTCCGAAATGGAGATTAAGTCGTGGTTTCACATTTTACGATTTTTTGTCGTGAGTTTCTTCCTTGACTCTTGTAGTTTATGCTTCTGAATGGGATCCAACGATCACTTGTTGAACTTTACATTTCCATTCCATTATCCCTGTGCTGTTGGTCATGATCTTTGCCATCAATGAAAAACATGCATACTCTACACTATCTCTTCTGATCTTATCGAGCTTGCTCTATTGCGTCTTCCCAAAATACTTTTGGTGCCCTCCTAGAACATTCTTCCTATACTTAAGCCATCGTTGTTTTTGTAATTTCCATCAATGAAAAGAATACACTTCCTATAAAACATGCCAACAATATCCCCCTTTGGCATTTATGGCAACAAAGGCACCCAGACTCTTTTCTCCCCCTTTGACATCAATGTCAAAGAAAACATGGCCCCACTGAGTTGTTGCAGATTTTTTTTTTTTTGGAGGTATCAGATATTAAACCAACACAAACTCCCCCTTACAGGATGGACTCTCTTATTTGAGGCCTGCGGAATATTTATATCTAAACCAAAGTCTTCTCCTTCTGATTCTTGGACCTGTTCATCTTCAGCTTCCGCTATATCCTCCGTAGAATACTCAAAATTGCTCACCTCTCTTACTGGGACTCCTTCATCAACCTTTTCTTGTCATAACTGGATGACTCCCCCTATCACTGTTCTCTCTCTACTTCTGACTACTTTCCCCCTTTGTTCCTAAAAGGTTAGCTTTCCCTGACAAGGTCTTTCCTCTTGTTATCTCTACAGAATGTCATGTATATCATTTTGTAAAACAAAATGTTGTTGTTGAGGATGTTGTTGTCCTACTGAAACACTACGTAATTGTAGCTCATACTTTTCAAACAACCCTTGGATCTCCCCATTGATTCTCATCGATCTCTATTACTGCAATTTCATTTTTCTTCCATGATGCATACAATCCAAGGCTTTTATGACCATATTCAATCACAAGAAAAAACTACTACAACCACTCTCATACCTGCTTTTATTTTTCATAGATGAAGGACCTGTATCAGGTTTCTTAGGAGTACTGATTTCTTCCTTGTTGTATCCAATACCAGATTTGTCATTTGGTGATCTCTGACTATCCAAGAGATTATCCAGGGTCATGGAGATGTTTAAGAACTTGCTTTGGGTGTTTGACTTCTCAACCTTCAAAACTTCAGCTTCCATCTTATGACATTATTCTTCTTTTGCTTCTTCCATGGGATAGATGCTAACTGAACATTCTTTTATTGTATCCGTGTCTTCTTCTTTACTTGCAGGGGAGGATTCAATATTAACATCATTAATTGTCCTTATTCCTTTATTCACCACTTGTCCTGAGTTTACATTTACTTTACACTCTTTGGACGTGAACACCTCTTCACTGCCTCTGTCACACTTTTGACTTGTACTGAGCAAATTATGTTTCAGACCATCCACAAGTAGAACGTACTGGGCATCCCCTTTGACATTACTCAAACTCACCATCCCTCTATCCTTGATTTTACCTAGTTCATCATTTTCAAGGATCACTTTTCTTGTTTTTCTTTTACTTATTGACAAAATCTTATCCTTGTCTCCAGTCATGTTCTTGGAACATCCACTGTCTATATTCCTAGAGGCCTTTTGTTTTTGAGTTGAAAGTGCTAGACCACCTTTTTCACTATCTTTCCTTTTCCATGTGCTAGCCTTTCTATCTAAGAACTTTATCCTTGGATATTCTTTGTAATTCTTTAGATGGTAGTTTGCAGCTTTGTGGCCAAAGTTGTGACAGTTATAGCATTCAATCTCATTGTTCAATAGGTCAAAGTTATTGTTGCAACATTGTCTACTCATTGACTGTTTATTATTTCTTGACCTCCTCAGTTGCATGTATCTAGAATTAATTTGGCAATTTGCAATATATGATGATTTGTTACTTGGTTGTATCATTCTTTGTTGTGGTAGATATTTATTCCTTGGAAATCTTAATTTCTGATGTCTAAGTCTTAAGGAACAATTTACAGCTTTGTGACCAAAGTTAGAACAGTAGAAACAATATCCATAGAAAAATTCTTTGTACCTGGAAAATGGTTGTCTTCTTTGTGAAAATCGATTTCTTCCATGCTGATGATTTCCTTGTGCAGGGAGTGTATTATTTCCTTTTTCTACAGATTCAGTTCTGGCACCTTTTTATTTACTCATCCTGGGCGGTTGATTATCTTCCTTTGTTTTTGCAGGTTTTTCATCGTCATTGGTTGTAGATTTGACAAACTTGATGAAGTCTTTGTTGCTTGGATGACCACTACTTGATCCCTCTTCATAACCCAACCCTGTTTTCAACTTTGGATTCCTTTGCTAATTCAGAATGGTGGCTAATCCTTTTGAGGCTTTGATACTTGACAGATTTAGATGATACAAGGCTTGAAACTTCTCCAACTCTTTCCTAGTTTTCACTACTTCTTCTTCCAGATCTTTACATCTTGCCTTCTTTTTTGATAACTGTTGTTTCAGAATGTCCTCAGTTTTCTTTGCCTCTTCTAATTCCACTTTTAGCAGGGAAAAGTCTTCATCAAGTTGTTTACTATCTTTCTCGAACTATATCAACAATTGTTTTTTCTTTCTGTTCTTAATTATGAGTCTGTCAATCTCTTCCAGTGCATTGATCAGTTCTCCTTCCATATCAACCACAAATTCTTCTTCATTAGCCTCACTTTGTGTGATTTTATTATCATAATCATCTTGGGCCATAAGCATGAATTCATTGTCCTTATCTTCACGCGAGGAGTCACTATCTGTGTCTTCTGAAGAGTTAACATCGTTTACACATAAACTTTTCTTTCTGCCAAATCTCTTAGGTTTGAACTTCTTTTCACCTTCAGAGTTCTGAT
>ML784543.1:29509-46711 GCA_009831015.1 Picea engelmannii | reverse complement strand
AGTTGAAACATTTGAAGGGAAACTTACCTTGGTACTTGCCTGATCCTTTCTTTAGTCTTCTCATGAATTTTTCTTCAATTTCATCAGGCTCAGAATCTTCATTCTTATCTGCTTTAAATGATGCTTCTCTAGAGGTGGGTTTATCTGTAACTATCCTCATTTAATATGTAGTCAACATTCCTAGAATTTGATCAAAATCCAACGCCTTTATATCATTAAGTTCTTCTATAGATGAGACCTTTGGGTTGAACCTATCTAGCAGAGATCTCAAAATTTTCTAAACTAAAGAGGGTTCCTCAATTTTTTCACCAAGTGATTTTATTGCATTTACTAGTTCTTCAACTCTTAGAAAATACTTCCCAATGATTTCATCTTCTTTCATCTGTAGATTTTCAAACTGTACTCTGTAGGTTTGAAGCTTGGCATATTTTACCTTCTCATTACCTTCGTAACTGCTAATGAGTTTGTCCCACATTTCTTTGGCAGTTTGAAGATCCATCACCTTTACAAAATCGGCTTCTACAAGTCCATTCAAGATAGCATTCATTCACTTAGCATTAAAGCTAAATTCTAACTTATCATCCTTGGAAGCTAGCACAACAGGCTTTATGTATCCAGTCTCTACTACATCCCAAACATCAACACCTAAGGCCATTAGGTATGTTATCATTCTAACCTTCCAGAAGGTGAATTTTGTTCCATTGAACAGAGGGGCCTTATTGGTTGAATTTCCTTCATGGCTTCACATGTTTAATCTCTAGGATCTACCCTTAGATAAAATGGGTCAGCTCTGATACCAATTGTTGGACAACTGAGAGGGGGGAGTGAATCAATTGTTACCGTGCTTAAACAATTATGATTATTTTAAACTCTTTGAAGAGAACTTAATGACAATCACAATAATGCAGGGAGGTAAGCAATAGAACATTCGACATCAGTCACACATATGAAATATATAGAGACGGATATTTCCTAAGGAAACCCATAAAGGGTAAAAACCTCTTCTTCTTGGTATGATAAGTAATATTTACATTCTATACATTATCATACATATGAGCTCCAACTCATTGTGAGGCTACAACCTATGTTTTGCAAGCTGCAACTTGCTGAGAGTACCAACTCTCTGTTTTCTCTAGCACCTACTAGAAGGAAGCACCAACTCCCTGGTTTCTCTAGCACCCACTAGAAGGAAGCACCAACTCCCTGGTTTCTCTAGCGCCCACTAGAAGGAAGCACCAACTCCCTATTTTCTCTAGCACCCACTAGAGCGAAACACCAACTCCCTGGTTTCTCTAGCACCCACTAGAAGGAAGCACCAACTCCCTAGTTTCTCTAGCACCCACTAGAAGGAAGCAACAACTCCCTAAGTGTTCCAGCACCAACTAGATGGAAGCACCAACTTCCAGTCACACATGCACCAACCTGTAAAACAGAGAACAACATTTCTCCCTTGCACCACCCTGCCACCCTGGTTTCTTTGGCTGCAACCATATGGAAGCTACAACTCCCTATGTTCAAGCACCCACTTGAACCTCTGAGGAAAATAGTCCTCCCTAGCACCTCCCTACCACCCTAAATTATAAAGTTTGCTATATATATATATATATATATATATATATAAATTTATCATGGTGATACAATATTTATCAATGGCTTATCGGTCTCATCATTGTTCTGCTACACTGCTCTGCTCTACCTACATCAGTGTCTTCCTGCACCCCCATCCTTATGCTTTATGTTCTTCTGCCTTTTATGCTCTGTGTACCATGTCCCTTCTATGCACCATTCCTCTTCTATGCATTTCAGCTGCTGCACTCTCCCTCCTTATACACACCTGAATCACTCTCAACATAAGCACTCATCTCTTCTTTTTTCTGCATTCTTATAGTCTCTGTGCACCTTGTGCATACTATATGCGCAATATTTATGCATGCTCTACACCCCGCCATTGTTCTCCACATCGGGATATTCACTACCATTCCACATTGCCACCGCTTCACACCCTCGAGCATTAACACACTCTCTCTGTTCTACATGTTCTCCTAGTGTCGAGTCCTCTTTATGATCATCATGGCAATTCCTCAGCTTTTCTAGCGGTTATACCCATGCGTTCATCATCACTGGGTGTTATGATGAGATTCCTTAGCCTATTTAGCTGTCGAGACTCTTCATGTTCTCTAGCATAGTCAAGCTCATCCTCTCTATTGCAGTTACATGCTTCAACACTCTTCCATCTGTCAATCACCTCTATGAATAGTCTTCATTCCACTAGCAGATGCCTTGAGACTCTTCAGCTCCTCTGGAAATCAAACTGAGGCCTCTTTGATTTTTCTGTGTAGAAACAATCAGTGGTTTTTGGTAGTTACACTGTGAACCTCTTGAGACTTATGCCTTTGGCACCTTTCACCTTTCCTTTCACATGTGGCCTCAGGCGGTGCCCACATGCCTGTTCAGAAGGCGCATTCGCGACTCACATTTTGACAATTCCTGTTGTGAGGCATCTCGACTCTCCAAGTCACGATCTCCAAAATGGATATTAGCTTCGTGCTATCTCCTCCCTTGAGCCTTCGTTGATGTGACCATAGGTTATGGCCAGGGGCCAATTTTGAACACGCATTTCGCATTTCGGCATTTCAGCATTTCGACATTCCTGTGATGAAGAGTCTCGACTCTTCATGTTACAATCGCCGAAAAGGAGCTTAGCTTGGTGCTATCTCCTCCCTCTCACATGACCACTGACGGTGACCACAGCCTACACCAAAAGTTATTTCGGTGTTTCGTCATTTCTTTGGTGAAGTGTTTCGACACTCCAAGTCACGAACCTTGAAATTTTCGGCATTTCAGCATTTCTGTGTTGAAGTGTTTCGACACTCCAAGTCACGAACCCCGAAATTTTCATCATTTCGCATTTTGGCATTTCTGTGTTGAAGTGTTTCGACACTCCAAGTCACGAACCTTGAAATTTTTGGCGTTTCACATTTCGCAACTTCGGTAATCCTGTGATGAAGAGTCTCGACTCTTCATGTTGCGATTTTCGAAACTCCGAAATCAAGTCAGATCAACGGTCCACAATCTTGATGGTTTGACGGTCCAAATATTTTCGTGATTTCGCATATCGCAAGTTCCTGTCGTGAGTTGCTTCCTTGACTCCTCCAACTCCTGATATCTGAAACTCCAAAATGGAGTCAGATCAATTGTCCACAATCTCCCTTTGATCAACGACTCAGATTAAGTCATGGTTTCGCATTTCGTGATTTCGTCATTCTTGTCATGAGTGTTCTTGACACCTCCAACTACCAGTATCTGAAACTCTGAAATGGAGTCAGATCAACGGTCCACGATCTCCCTTTGGTCAACGACTCAGATTAAGTCGTGGTTTCACATTTCGTTATTTTGACATTCTTGTCATGAGTGTCCTAGACACCTCCAACTCCTGGTATCCGAAACTCCGAAATGGAGATTAAGTCGTGGTTTCACATTTCGCGATTTTCTATCGTGAGTTGCTTCCTTGACTCCTGGAGTTTACGCTTCTGAATGGGATCCAATGATCAGTTGTTGAACTTGCCATTGCCATGCCATTATCCCTGCACCGTTGGTCATGATCTTTTCCATCAATGACAAACACGCATACTCTACACTATCTCTTCTGATCTTATCGAGCTTGCTCTGTTGTGTCTTCCCAAAATACTTATGGTGCCCACCTGACACATTCTTCCTATACTTAATCCATCGTCGTCGTTGTACTTGCCATCAATGACAAGAATACACTGCCTGTAAAACATGCCAACACCAAAGTGGGTCGAACGACTTCTCAAAGATGTTCTTTCAGATGAAATGAACAAAACAGGAGCTAGGGGATCTTCAAGAGCAGAAGCTAATTTTTCTCATGCTTCCATTGAACCTACTTCTTTTGCTGAAGCAGCTGAACATAAAGAAAGGCAGGAAGCAGTGATTAATGAATATGATTCAGTACTTGCAAATGGGACTTGGAACTTAGTCAATTGTCCACAAGATGTTAAGCCCATCGGTTGTAAATGGGTTTATCAAGTAAAATACAAGCCCAATGGTAAAATTGACAAGTACAAAGAAAGACTTGTTGAAAAAGTTTTTTCTCAACAGGAAGGAATTGATTATGAAGAAACTTTTTCACCCACAGCTAAATGGAACACTATCAGAATGGTTATCAATTTGGGTTCACATAATGGCTGGAAATTACATCAAATGGATGTCAAAAGTGCCTTCATGAATGGTGATCTAAAGGAAGATATTTTCATGACTCAACCACAAGGTTTTGAAGAAAAAGGACAAGAACATAAAGTTTGCAAACTTGTGAAGGCTTTATATGGTTTGAAACAAGCTCCTCGAGCTTTGTATGAAAAAATGGATGAGTACCTACGAAAGGTGGGTTTTTAGCAAAGTTAATTAGATGATACATTGTATTTTCGAATACAAGATAAGCACATGGTGATACTTGTACTCTATGTTGATGACTTAATCATAACATGAAATAATGAAGCTCACATCAAACAAGTTAAGGAAAAACTTAAAGCAGGGTTCAAAATGACTGACTTAGGGGCACTTCAATATTATCTTGGAGTTGAAGTTTCTCAACATCCTAACCAAATATTCCTTATTCAAACTAAGTATGCCACTGAAATGTTAAATAAATTTGGCATGGAAGATTGTAAACCTTCTCTTACCCCCATGGAGCAGAAATTGAAACTTTCAAAATTTGAAGGGGGGGAATTGGTAAACAGTACAAAGTACAGGGAATTGGTTGGAAGTCTCATTTATTTGACAAATAATCGACCATATTTTTCACATTCAGTTAGTATATTTTCAATTTTTATGCAGGAACCAAGGGAAAGTCACTAGAATTCAGCAAAAAGGGTACTAAGATACATTCAAGGTACAAAAGACTTTGGTATTCTCTACAAAAGGAACAAAAATTTTACACTTGTTGGATATTCAAATGTTGATTTTGTAGGTGACATTGATGATAGAACATCCACTTATGGTTATTTAATGAATATGGGTTCAGCAACAGTATCTTGGAATTGTAAAAAGCAGACAACAATTGCCAATTCTTCAGCAGAGGCAAAGTACATATCAGCTTGGGAAGCAACATGTGAGATTGTATGGATATGCAGAATTTTATAGGATCTTGGTGAAACTCAGAAATCACCAACTACCTTATTGATCGACAGTCAGTCAACAATAAAGATGGCCAAGAATCCAATATCTCATTCAAAGACTAAACATGTTGACACCAAGTACCACTTCATTAGATCATTCATCATCAAAGACATCATCAAGCCTCAGTTCTATCCGTCTGAAGATAAAACTTCAGATATTTTTACCAAACCTTTTGGTAGAATAAAGTTCACTAAGTTCAGAGATGAACTTGGTCTTTGTAAAAATGAACGTCCGGATTAAAGGGGGGATTCTTAGCCTCATAATCCTAAATTTCTATTGTCTAAGTATTTTCTAGTATAAATGTTTTTAGAAATTAATTTCTTCTAGTTTGTTAGGATAAGGAAACCTAGCTTATATGTAAAGGACACCTATCATACTCATGGGATTATGTGATTGGTTGTTCTCCTAGTTTTTAGTTTAGAGTTAAGCTATATAAACTAGCTCCTTCTTCAAGTGAGGTTAAGGAGTAGATTATGAATTTCAGATTATAATCACTTTTTCCTTATTAATACAATTACGTGTCTGAGGACACTTTGTCAACATGTTTCATTTGTTAATTTTTCTCCATAATGATAGGATAGAAATGGATTTTCAGTTATGATTTCTAATAACATCTTAGTTGATTTTGAGTATGATTTTTAATGATAGTTTAGTTCACTTTAGATTGTGATTTTTAATGAAATCTTAGTTATGAATTTGAGTTGTAATTTATAATTAGCATTAGTCAAGATTTTGTAGGTTTGCACAGAGTATTTTCATTATCATCTTAGTCATGAATTTGAATTAGGATTTGTAATTAAGTGTTAATTATGATTTTATATCTTTGCTTGAATTGGTGATTTTGCACAGGGTACTCTCCAACAATTGCGATAGAGTGAATGATTGATGTTGAATATTTTATGCACAATGTTGAAATATTACATGGATTCCAAGAACACCTAGTGTTACTTTTATGATGGGAAAACTCTCTATAGACTGCCTTATTCATACTTTACATTTCTCTGTAGAAGTTAGCATTGAACTAATTCCACTTGAATTGTCATTAATAGTCAGATGCCATCATGATGTTATTCAACACCGAAGACACAATCATCACATTTGAATACTTTATTTTTTTTACTGCAAGATAGAAATAGTTTTGATAGATTAGAATTTGAATGTTGTCATAACACTCTTGCTTTTGGTTAAGTAGATTAATGTTTATTCTTTGCAAAATAGAAATAGTTGTGAATTCTTTTTAAGAATAGAGTTCACTTGTCAAGATAGCTTTGATAGAGTAATTAAAAAGAGTGTTGATCCCTAGGGTAAACTATCTCCTTATCTAGACAATCTTTCCATTAGCTTTCCTTTATACCTTGGCTCATATTGTGCCACAAATCTAAGTTTACTTACCCCAGGTTGAAAATTTAATTGAGGGAATTAGTACATATATAATACCCATCATTTTGGCGTAGTTTTTGGGGAGTTGTATTAAGGTAGAAAATAGTTAGGAATTAGATGATTTCTAAACATTAGCATTATTTTGGTGGCGGGGAAAATTTAAGACGAGAGGTAAGAACCTGCACATATTTTATGGCAGGTTCCCCCAAACCCAATGGTAGTTTTTATTTTTTACTTCTTTCATGAACAAATCTAGGGACCCAAAGGGTAGATACATCAAAACCAAACCAAAAGTTACGATCAAGGTTCCTTCTAACCTTTTTGGAGGAAGGAACACTCCACCCATAAACTCCGCAAAACGATACCGGAAAATAGGGGTTAGCTCAACTCAAAGAGATAAATAAGTCTCCAAAGAGACCAAAACTGGGGACACTATAGAGTAGAAAATTGAAACATCAACAGTAGTGGGACAGGAGGCAAGACCACTTAGGCCTTCATTAGAACCAACCAACACAACCTTTTCTTTTTTACCACCATCATGGGACTCTAACTTTGTAGATATCATTGACCCCGAATAGATAAATTCTCTCTTTGGCAGTTCAACCAATATAATTGTATCCCAAGTTGAAACACAAAATTTTGCACCAATAGTTTCAATAGGCTCGAGTAAAGTCTCGGACATCCAAAAAGTAGATAAATCTTCCCATCGAAGGGATACCCTTCCTGGAAAGAAACTTGGGATACTTTTTTATCTTCAAGTATAAAACCATTAAGGTATTCTCTCTTTGGGAACCAAATTAGTATGGATGATCAGGAGGATCACAACCCTGTAAGACACGATGAGGGAGAAGAAGTGGGAAACCAAACAGAAACAACCTTCGGGTTTCCAATTTTGGATACCACATAGAATGTCAACATGAAGAACAATCCACTCTCTACACTACCCACCTTTATGGTAAAAACAGTGAATACCCGGATACCTTCCTATTTGAGTTTGACAACTTGTGTAGAAGCTACAACTACTTGCAAGATTCCCAAAAATTAAAAAAATTTCCTGCCACTTTCAAGGACTTTGCACTAAGATGGTTCATGGGGTTAGGAGAGTCCAGTATTAGGTCTTGGGAAGACATGAAATCTACATTACATACAAAATACCAAGACTATTGCAAGTCCAAGGATTCTCCTAATGATATTTTTAAAATTCAACAGTTAGAGGATGAGAGTCTCGAGGATTACATCGAACGATTTTCTTATACCTCATAGAAATCGAAATACAATGACCTTCCAGATGATGCAGTCATGACTCTTTTCCTTAAAGTAATTTTGGAAGAATATCTAGAGACACTTAACCTGATGTCATCAGGTGAAATCTCCCATAAACCATTTCTTGCAATCTGTGAAATGTGTATAAATTACTATAGCCAAAACTGGGAAGAGTGTTCAGGATCCTTATAGTAGAAACCTAAAAAAAATTAGTTTGGGTGGTATTACAAGGGTAGAGATAGGAAACCTATTGGAGAACTTCAAAACCGATATCCTAAGTACAATAGGTTACCAGTTGGACACCCTAAATATTAAGAAGAAATAGGAGGAGGAGAATGCAACAATGTGCATATTTTGTCCAAGATGCAGGAGGAATCATTCCTCAAGGGAGTGTCCATTAGACAACATTTCAGTTTGTGGATTCTACACTGAAGACCACCCAACTGAAAAATTCCCATCACTGCCCGTTCTATTAGACATTTATAGAAGTGGGGATCCCAGGGAATATTATTATGCACCTAGGAGGCCATGGAAGCCTAGGATTCAACCTACACACCAAGATCTACCACCTCAAGTTCCACCCTATTATCAACAACCAGAACAATGGAAGTCACCGAATTGGAAAAACTAGTCTCCATAGTATGCTTCACATCACCCTTGGCTACAAGGATGGAGAGGAGGGCATACCCAAAGAAACACTCATGATCCACTTTTTCTTATTACCACTCATCCTTACCCACATTTTTCACCAAACATCCAACAACTTTTGCCAGGTTTTGTTCCCCCACCTTTACCTCCTATTCCACAACAACCCCAACAATACCAGAATACAATATCCCCAAGATCGGCATTATTACCGGAACAATTGGTGCCCAAACCGAATAATAAAACAATCAACCTCTTCACAATGTTGAGCTGCAAACCTTCCCGACATATGTTATTTCTCCTATTCCATTACATGAGATTCAGCTAAGGGCGGGAAAATTTTTGGATAGACAGAGGCCCTCAGTAGTCATCCGGGAAGAAGAAGAAGTTGAAACTCCCAAACAACCCATGGATGACACCAAGTGGGAAGATGTTATCATTCCCAAAGACAACGAACCAAAGCTTCCCCAAAATGAATCTTCACATATTACAAAATCCCCTCCTTATCCAGAAAGATTAGCAATTGAGAAACCAACAATTCGACCAGAATTTGACATTTTAAATGAATTAAAGAATATCTGTGTCAAAATTCTCCTGTTACAAGCCATAAAGGACATTCCAATTTATAGTAAGGTGGTCAAAGAATTGTGTATCAATAAACCAATTAGGAAACAAAAAGATCCTCCAACAGTACATTTGATAGGAGAATTGTCTAAATACATATCAGAGCAGCCAAGGGTGACAAAGTATGCAAACCCAGGGAACCTCATAGTAACAATAACCATTAATAAGGTTCCTATTGGAAATTCTCTCATATACCTAGGGGAAACCATTAATGTTATTATTTTTACTACCTTGGAGGAATTACAATTGAAACCTCTTCTTAGACCTACCCCAACTATTTTGGAATTAGCAGATAAGACAAAAGTCATACCTGAAGGAATCTTGGATGATATCATAGTTACATTAGCATCATGGGAATATCCAATAGACTTTCTTGTCATTCATTCAAAGGATCCTGCTAAAGGGAATCCCATTATCTTGGGAAGACCTTGGTTGGCCACAACCAATGCATTTATTGGTTGTAGAGAAGGTGAAATGACCATCTCTAATGGACTTTCTATACATAAGCTTACCATATACCCACCATATCAACCTATTATGGAGAATCTGTGGTGCCTTGAATGTCCATATGAGAATGAGAACTGGGAAAAAATAGTGTTTCCAAGTGATCATTCTTGGGCACTTCAGGAGAAAACAACGAAAAATGTGATAAATCATTTTATTTATGCTATCACATGTGTTGATTTTCCACAATATTTTCCCCAATTTGAGTACATGTTTGGTGAAGAATTTCAGGAACAGTTGGACCCATCAACTTTGTCTTCAATATATTTTATTTTTGAGATAGATGAATCTGCCACATCTTATACCATGCCTTATGAGATTAGTCCTGGAAAATTCCTACATATAAATTCCAGACTAGATGCAAATCAACAAAAACAATTAGTAAATGTCCTTAAAGAACAATCAGGGGCATTCGCCTGAGAATACAATGATATGAAGGGTATACACCCTAACACATGCATTCATCACATATACACCTAGGCATAAGTAAAACCTATTAGGAAACCCCAGAGAAGGATGAATCCGACACTCAAGGACATAGTAAAAGAAGAAATACAGAATCTATTGAATGTCAACTTTATTTATCCAATCTTTGATAGTAAATGGGTATCCCCTCTTGTACTGGTTCCAAATAAAGTAACCGAAAAATGGAGAATTCGGGTCGACTTCCGGGAACTTAATAAGGCCACTCTAAATGATTATTTTCCCCTTCCCTTCATTGACCAAGTCTTGGATACCTTGTCAGATAAGAGATACTTTTCCTTCCTGGATGGATATAGCGGGTCTTACCATTTGGTTTGTGTAATCCTCCTGCCACATTTCAACGAGCAGTATTAGGGATATTTTTTGACCTTATTCATGATTGTGTGGAAGTGTATATGGACGAATTTATAGTATATGGAAATACTTACCAGGAATCCATAGATAATCTAAATAAAGTCCTTATTAGATTTCAAGAAATGAATCTATCCTTAAGTCGTGAAAAATGTAAAATGTTATTGACTGAAGGAGTAGTCTTAGGGAATCACGTTTCATCTGAAGGGATTAAAGTGGATCATGTTAATATTGAGGTAATCGTCAAACTTCCACCCCCAAATACTCAAAAAGAGGTAAGAAGATTTCTTGGACATGTCAGATACTACCGATGATTTATTGAGAATTTTACAAAGATTGTTGCACCCATGTTTGGATTGCTTACAAAAAATGTTGATTTTTTTTGGACTGGCCAGTGTCAAATGACCTTTTAAACTCTAAAAGAAAAATTATCTATGGCACCAGTTCTTAGGGGACCCAATTGGGCCCTTCCATTTCACATATCCATGGATGCCTATGATACTGCAATAGGAGGAGTATTAGGACAAAAACAATACCACCATTCCTATGCCATTTATTTTGTGAGTAAGAACTTGTCCCCTGCCGAGTTAAACTATAAAGTTACCAAAAAGGAATTCTTGGCAGTTATCCATGCCATCAATAAATTTCTCCATTATATCACAGGATACTAGGTATTTGTACATACAGATCACTCTGCCATTAGATTTCTCATGAATAAACCCATTACCAATGGTCGAGTAACTAGGTGGCTCCTGTTATTACAAGAATTCAATATCACCATCCTTGAACGACCTGGAAAAGAGAACTTAGTAGCTGATTTTATTTCACACATTAATCATGAGGGTGTTGATATTCCTGTAGATGATATTTTTCGAGATGAGCTTCTCTTTTCCCTCTCTGTAAATACCCCATGGTTTGCAGACATGGAAAATTATTTGGCTACTAAGAAGTTACCAGCTTATTTGTCACCTCATGAAAAGTGTCGAATTATCACGCAAAGTATTAACTACTCCTGGGTTGGCGATGACCTTTTTCGTACTGGACCAGACTTGATTATTCATAGATGTGTCCGAGAAGATGAGATACCATAAATACTACGAAGTTGTCATGATGGACCATGTGGTGGCCATTTTTCCGAAAAACGTACAACATTTAAGGTTTTACATTCAGTTTACTATTGGCCTAACATTTTTAAGGATGTTGTCAAATATGTGAGAAGTTGTGATAGCTTTCAAAGGATAGGAAGACCCACTTCAGCTGATGAAATTCCCTTACATGCCCAAGTTATGATAAAACCTTTTGAGAAATGGGCCCTTGATTTTGTAGGACCAATTTCACCCATGTCACGTAAGAAGAATTATATTTTGGTTTGTACAGATTATGTCACTAAGTGGGTAGAGGAAAAATCCTTATTTAGGGCTACCGAAAAATCTATTGTTGAATTCATTTATGAAGACATATTTACCTGCTTTGGTGTTCCTCGTGAAATTGTTACAGAACAGGGCACACAATTCACTTCTAAGTTGATGAAGGAATTAACGGAGAAATATGGGATCAAGAATTGTAAGTCTTCTCCATATAACCCACAAGCTAATGGTCAAGTAGAGTCCCCAAACAAAGTTTTGGAAACTATCTTAACCAAAACTGTTCAATTACACCATATGGATTGGGCTGATAGACTTCCATAGGATTTGTGGGAATATCGTACCACCTAGAGAAACACCACTGGGCATACCCCATACAAACTATTTTATGGAAAACAAGTACTTCTACCAATTGAGTTCCAAGTAAGGAATTTGTGTATTGCTGCACAATTGGGATTAGACCTAAATGAGGCACAGAAACAATGAGCCCTACAATTGAATGAATTGGATGAGATTAGACAATATGCTATCCAACAGAAAATGTTAGTTCAAGACCAGAGGAGCAAGTGGAATGACAAATTTGTTAAGAAGAAACAATTTCAACCTCGTGATTGGGCTTTGTTGTTTGATTCCCGATTCAAAACTTTTAAAGGAAAAATTACCACTCGATGGTTGGGTCCTTATGAGGTAGTTACCATGTATGATAATGGAGATGTTAAGATAAAAACAATTGATGATGGACAAGTCTCTTTCGTAGTGAATGGACACCGACTTAAACTTTACCACATACCCATTTCCAAAGAATATTTTTTACAGGTCATGTCAACCGACAAGGCATTAGCCTTAGTGGATGGGGAAGTTTCTTCTCCCTCCCCCTGTTCTTGAAACTTTTTTCTGAATTCTGATTGTACATATGTAAATCATTTAAAATTGTGTTTTTGTTGATAAACAATTTTAGATATCTTTGCAGGTATTTATTTCACCACAGGTGGACAACTTCGAGGAGAAGAAAAGGGAATTATTTTACTTCGGAAAAATATATTGCTATATTTGAACTCTGTTGTTTGTTTAGGCATCAATTGAATAATGACTTTTTATTATGCTTAGAAATTGCTTGCTGTGAATTAGCCATTTTTTGCAAGATTTTTATCTTCCTTTCTCTCAAGGCATCTTTAATGGAAATTTCTCATAACCTTCACCATTAGAGGATATAAGGAAGTGACACATTGTCTTATCAAACCTAGAGGTTACTCATACAATTTCCCCAAGAACCATGAGTAGGTGAGTAAAGTATCTTTATGAAAGAGTAGAAAGAAGGTATGATTAGCGGTTAGCCATGGAAACATCAATATAAATTTAAAAAAATAAGAAAGTGAGTAGGGCCTGAAGATACCTTTCTGTTCTTTTCCAATGGTACCATCCACTACACACTAAAAATGTTTGATTATACCGTATCATTAGATAGGATACGTCCACTTAAGTATACCTTACATCAGGACAATCTATAAGGAATACATAAAGAAGAGTCATCATCTAACATAAATACCATCCCAGTCCTAAATAAAAAAATTCAGATCTGCCTCCTTATCTTCTTGCAAAAATAAATCTTTATATAAAAATATTAAAAGATGGTGGACGAGTCTCTGCTGTAAAAGGGTGTAAGAGGCTAACCCATCAGGATATTGAACAAGTCTACTGGCAATAGGTACCGGCCTATGGTATGACTAGGTAAACCCATCGGAGTACTGAACAAGATTGCTAGCAGCGAGGCATTCTACCTAGCGAGGGTGATGATATGAAAAACAATAAATAAAATTCCTAAATCTTAAAACTTGTCCTGATGCACGACATTACTTGTAGACAAAGATGAAAATAAGTATGCATGGTTGGGCAAAAGTAAATGAACTCCATCACTCGACCATTGGGAACTAACTTTAAGACAATCCTAAGACTCTCTCGCCTACCTCTTATTTACTATATGTAGGATGTTATGTCCTATAAGTGGGGCTATATTTTAACCATCTCATCAGACTAATGTGTGAAATTTATCTCTACACTTGGCAAATTGTAAATCTTAGGCTATTGGGAGAATTGGCAGGTTCCATGTATCTTTGATTGTGAGGCATCACAATACTTAGGAGTGGGGGAGGGGTTTACTGAGCTGGAAAATGATAGACATTGCCATCTATATTACAATCCATGAGAATAGGAAGTAGAATCTCTGTAAAAAATTCTATCATATTGTTTTTACGATAACCTGGGCTATTGTATCAGCAATTGTTTTTATTAGTATGTTAAATTCTATACTGTTGACATCACTGTGTGTTATAAGCATGCTGTGCATTTTTTTTTATATTGGAAGACTTCTTAACTGGTTCTTTGTGACAATTACAGATCAATAACAAAATGTGAAATGCTTACTACAGATATGTGTTACATGCCTATGAACAGAGGAACAAGTTGTTTTATATTGTTACAAGATCGATGACAAGGAAATCAATAATGGATAATACTATTCACACTCATCCTATCCATGCTCCATGCTCATGTTCACCATGATTTTTAGAAATTTCCCAAGCCGAGTGCTATGGGTGAACGTCCATTATGATGGGAAGAATTTCCACTTACATAGGAGGACCGGATGGAGTGCTATCTGGAGGACTGGATGGGGTTCCATATGGAAGACCGAATGAAGTTCCATATGGATGATTGGATGAGGTATGTATATACTATAAATGACCAAGATTGCATGGAGAAATGATCGTTCAAATTGATACACCTGTTGCAATGGTAAGTTAAGATGGGTTGAATGGTATATTTTTTGAAATTCATGTCTGTAATTGAATTAAAACTTTTTAAATGCATTTTTTATGATCAAATGTCCAATTCAAAGACTTGGACATTGATATAATTATCACATAGTTTCATTTGCCTCCAAAGTACACCACCATTCAAAATTCAAACGCTATGCAATCATAGTTGCAGATGGTGATCGTGGATGATGAATTCGCCCACAAATTCAACCATTTCCACCTTAATTGCATTGAAAACTGGGTACTCTACCCCAATTACCATGTCTATGATCCTCAGTTTGTTGTGTCACACTCACCCTCTTCTCAATTTCTTTCGCTTGTGCCTTTCTTGCACTGTAACCATGCCCAAACATTATGAACCATCCTCCTATGTTGATCTTATGTCCATTCCAGAATTCACATAGTATAGAGAGATCTTCCTTCGCACAGGGTGGGGACCATTCTTGGCCAGTCTGTAGGACCACGACAATATCATCTCACTACAATTATCTCTTGGGTTTGTTGGGAGACTAGCTCGCGTAGGATATTTGGTCTTCTTGGTCTCTAAGGAATCTATTGCCTCAGCCACGAAATTGTCATGGATTGGGGATCGATGGTTCTAACACCATCAATTGCCACGTCCAAGCTATAATAGAGTGTTCAAGCCTGAATTTCAAAATGTTTATGGAGCCAAAGGGTGCCCAAAAGAATGGATCAAGAATTAATTGAATAACCCCCTGATTGTAATTACCAGACTTATCCCTTGTGAAGGTAGGTACTCTATTTTCAAATCTTGTCATTTTCGTCTGTTATCCCATTTTCAATTCAATAAACCCTTGAATTTTCCTTTATAATTCCTAAAAGGTCTTGATAAAATGTCTTCCCAAGTTCATAAAACCTTGGACAACCCTCACAACAATTTATTCCACCATGGCCTCATTAAATTTCTTATTATAACTGAATTGACAAAACAGAGCAAGACATGGGATGAATTCCTCTACCAATTCTCAAACCCCCATATCATAGTCAATACAAGCAAGAGATCAGTCGATTCAGGGGATGTCACTCCATCTAAGCCTCATTCTCCAAAAAATCCAAACCCTCCAACTCAAACTATCTCTCTGTCTGATCAAAAGGACAAGAAAATTGATTCCCTTGCAACCTCATCTAGTAAGAAAATAAAAAATGCCACTAATAATTCCCCATTGCCTTCAACACCTATTGATCCTCAACCTAAGAATCTACAAGATGCATTTCAACAAGATTTTCCTTCAGTCCCTAAAAAGAGGAGAGGATCCAATCGATTCAAGGGGGAATCGTTTCGAAGAAGTACCCAAAGTATGAGTGGAAAACCCAATGTAAAACCTCCAAGCACTTCAGATCCTATCCAATTGTCTTCCGATCATGAGAGCCCCCATAAAAGACTCAAAGAAATTTTTGTAGAGGATTTTAAGCCCAATAAAGAGGTCCAATTTGAACCTATTACACCTAGTCTCCCTCACAAAAACATTGTTACTCCTTCCTCCCAGATGCCTACATTGTCTTCTAAAGTTGATATACCTTATAGATCCATCAATGGATCGAAGCCCTATTCTATTGATCCATCTGATCATACCCTAATTATTGAGAAATTGCAACAAGAAAATGCTCAGTTTCTTCAACAATTGAAAGAACAAAAAACTATGGATAGGCATCTACATCATGACAATGTTGTATTGCAAGAAAAAGTGAATTCTCTTTAGTGATTAGTTGATCAGATGAACACCACCAATCGCATTATTTGGATGCAATTGAAACATCGTAAAAGTCCTAAGACAAATTCCCCAGGGCAAGACGGAGAAACTTCTAAAGCCAATCCACCCCCTCCTTCATGAGTATAGTTATGTCAGGTGATCCATTTTTGTTTGAAGAGGGACCTGCAAATCCTTAGGCATGGGGGTAATGTTGGGTTGGTGTTTTGACTATTTTTTCCAATGGCCAAATCATTTTTGCATGTGACATTATATATGCTATGCTCTCATTTATCCATTTTGAAGGTATTATCAAAGCTTTATACATCACTTTGCCATAGAATCACACAAGGTATGTACAATTATCGTTTTTTCAATGATTTTATGATCAACTCATCTCAGTTAAATGTTTATGAATATCTAGCGTTCTAGTTTTCTTGCAACAGGTCGAAATCACGATCCAATCCTCCATCCAGTCCCTTGTTCGACACTCTGTTCAACACTCGATCTGGCACTCAAAGTGCATAGAAGCTGGAGGTTAGTACATTGGCAGCCTGTGATTGTTCGACAACATAGGTATTCCAACAGAGGACAAACACCTTCAGTAACCACTCACATAACCAGATCAAAGATCAACACACTGATGTTTTCACATGGTAAAACCTCTACGGGGAAACATCCATGACCCCAGCCAATGCGGCCACTTGGAGTAGTTTATTAATGCAAGGAAAAAGATTACAGAGAGATTTTACAAGAGAGTTTCTCACAATCGATCATCGGCAAATGACCCTCCATGCTCTTTAAATAGAGATCATGGACCAATCGGGTGTTAAGCCATGGATCAATGGCCATTAAGATTGAGGAGAGTAT
>ML784542.1:345993-363636 GCA_009831015.1 Picea engelmannii | reverse complement strand
GGTAGGGTAACACCATATATTAATCCTTAAGGAAGGATAACACTCCTCAAGCAATGCTTGATACATTCACAATATTCTTCACTATGTTTCATTACATTACTTACACTTCTTTATATAGCTCTCTCTATCTCATAGGAACCTTCAAGAGAGTTTTTTCACATTTATTACATCTAACTACCATAGTGAGCCTTTATTAATATAGTGGACCTAGTCCACCTTACATTGAATGACCACATTCTCATATATTAAATGTCTTCCACTAATAATACATAACCACAATCCCATTTGGTACCTCCCTAGGTACCCCATATTACCTCCCTATGTGTACTACAGAAAATAATCTGGATCAGAAAGCAACTTTGTTTGAGCATTTTTACTGGAGGGAACATCTACCTTCTAATATATTGGTTATTTCTCCTAATATTAGAGTAATGAGAAAAGAGAGTTGACTGCTTCTAAGAGGATCCTTATGAAGTAGAAGTAATGGCTTCTCCAGCTAATAAGAGAGCTAATGAAACATTCTCTATTGAGATAGGATAGGTTGCAGGAATTGTCTCTTCCTCACTATATCCCTTTTTTATTTGCAGTACATCATTCCCTTTATCTAAAGTGTTGAAAAACATATCTTCTATATCCAACCCTTCATCATTATTTAGATTTTTTCTCATTTGATCATCAGTTTTGATCTCAGAGTGCATGTATAAAAAGGTCCTCTTCCCCAAGAGCACTTCCTTCTTGTGAGAAGTCTGAGAGGTTATTGTTGAATCTGATTTATCTTCTAGTGAATCTTGCAATTCTTCCAATAGGATTTTCCTTCTCTGCATGCATATAAGTTAGCAGTTCTTTCAATAACAAGGTTTGATTGATGTTTATATGAGGGTCTCATGGAATCAATTACACCCTGCAGGTCATATATCCACTTGCTTTCTTTTTCAAAATCAAATTGTTGAAACATCTCTTCCACAAAACTTAGTGCAGTCCTTAGTTAAAACAGGAATGGACCCACTTCTTTTGGTAGCTTGAAGGTGACTTTCTGCCTATGTTGTGAAAAGTGTTGATGATCTGATACCATCCTTTGCTTGATGTACTCCAAGTTAAATATCCTTGGGGTCAAGAAAACTGATAGCTTATACGGTTCTTGATCAAAACCATAAACCTTGATGAGTGTGTATTTTTCAAATAAATACCAGTCTCCTATATTTGTATCTTTACTAAGTTGTAAAATTTTATTTAGATGACTAAACATCCTGAGAGGTTGCACCATGTGAATCATAGTATAAAAAGAACTCATGAATTTCTTGACAAATAGAGTAAAACCATGATTATGTTCCTTCCTCCTTATTTCTCTAGTCCACTCAACTATAGGTTTAGGTCTGCCTATATCATTTGTTACCTTTGCTCCTAGACTCTCAAAGTAGGCATTATTATTGAACATGGTCAAATAAATTAAGTAAGACTAATATTGAAAGTATTTGGTAGATTGAAAGCTAGAAAAATTATAGTTGATGACTCTATCCAACAACTCAACATAATCAAATTTAGTGAATGTCATGGATTTTTGTGGACATAAGACTAAAAACAAACCTAGACTGGATTCATCCACAATGTTGGCATGCACATAACCAAGAAATTGATAGATCATGGCAATTTCTTGTCTAGTTATGTCTGGGAAAATAGATGATTTAAATGGAGGAGGATTGGATGGGAGTGGAGTATTGGTAGCCAAAAATTTACCTAACATCTTATCATTTTCTAATTGATATAGGGACTAGTATCTAGCATCCAAGAGGTCATCATCTAGGGTTTTCTTGGAAGTAGGGTCATAGAAATGGATTATTTGAGAAATTGACTCTCTAGAAAATGAGAAAATGATTCTAGTGCCATCTGTAGTGGTGATATGTTCTTTTTGGTCATCATAATTTGCAACACACCACTCAACCATCTTGGGAAAATGATAGGTTTGATGAATAATAAACCGATCTAGGTTCGATTCCCATAAAAAAAATCTCTCTTGATGTTAGCATCAATCTACGCCCTTAGAATTAAATGGTAAAGCTCAGGGTAAGACAAAGCAGGGTCGAAAACGTCCCCCTCTCTATCCTCTAGGCGGTCTTGAGGGGTCAGTTACTTGGTGCATATTGAGTTTGACTAGGGCTCGCTTTAGTCTTCATTTTGCAGCTTTAATGGGAACACCTAATTAGATAGACGGAAAACAAGGGCCAAGGAGGTTTGAATTACCTTTTTTGGTGATCGAAGGAGGAGGGTACAAGATGTATTCAAGTTTCACGGGTTTGACTGGAGTGTTAGGTCTTGATTATGCTCCAATTACAATAATCATTCATTAAAACCCCTTTTTAGCTTTTTTATATATATGGGAGGCACATGCCACCTTTACATTTGCAAGAGATTTTAAATTTGTGAAGTGTGTGAAAAATTGAGTGACATCAATGATGACATCAACAAGGTACCATGGCCATGTGGAAAACATGTGTTGGTCCAGGTGGTTTCCTGTGTGGCACCCCTGTGAGGATAAGGTGGCACGTGATTGGGCCAAGTGTCTCCCAGCCAGAGTGACTTATCATCATTCATGTGCACCTAGGAGTGTACCCTTGCACATATGTCCTTTCCTTATTTGGCCATGTAGATTCTTGATAGAAGTTGAGTTGTCCAATTGTTTTTCCTGTCATCGTCCTCGAGTGCCTTGTTATCATCCAACTAGGCACCGCTTTGAATATGGTAAGGAAATTTTATAGGAAACCAAAAGTGGTATCACATGCTTGTTCGAGTGATTTTCAAAAGGCCATGAGTGACATGAAACCAATCATATATAGTCGTGTGGAATGGGTGAAACCACCCCTCACATCGTTGGGAGATATTAAAGAGCGGGAATTTCCATGATGCAAAATGCATCATGGATCGTTGATCTTGGGAGCCAATAAATTCCACTTCATTGATTGTTGAATTCTTGACTTTTGGTAGTGCGGGTTGGTTTTACGGCTTTATCCCCCGGTTTTGGCAATCAATCACCGATGTAGTTTCTCCGCTAGCGCAAAGTTTCCTTTGTGGGCGTCTTAGGCCCTCTTTCGAGCCTGTGATAAGTCCCTTTCTCACCATTTTAGCATTTTTATCTATACAAGCCCCTTCTCCTTTAAATTTATCACTTCTAGAGTGATGTTTCTTGCACAGTGGCTCTAATGTAGTTATATTTCCTTAATAACAATCCAAGGAAACAATTTAACTGTCCAAAATTACTCAATGCCAATGAAAAAATTGACATTGTACTAACATTGGCTCCAATGGGGACAACATATCCCTATGATGTGTTGAGATCTATAGACTAGGTTCCTTTTCCATTGGTCTATGGAGTCTGTGATTAACACTTGTAATGAAATTTTCTTCTATGGTAGGATTGATTTATCACCATGCTCACAAGATTAACATAATGACACCATATTTACTTAAGTAAAAATTGAAATGAATGAAAATGACATAAAATGTAAATAGAATTTGCAGAAAGAAATAAAAGAAAGACAACTAAACTACTACTGTACAAAGTGAAGATACACTTAGAGCTTTGCATTGCAGAAAGTGATTGAAAAACCTCCCATTTATAGGCTCTCCCAATACATCACCTTCAAGATGGGATAACTCATAAGTGTTGTTGTCTTGCACTACAACAATATGGAAGGGTCTCATCCAAAGGTTATAAAATTTTCCATGTTTCCCTTTGGCATCTCTTCTTGCATCCCACTTAAAATCCATATCTCCAACCATAAATTTTCTTTCCTTTTCTCTCTTTTCAAAAATTGTCTTCATCTTTTCTTGATGTTCTTGTGACTTGACCAATACATATTCCCTCTTTTGTTGAAATTCTATCAATTGTTGTATTCTCCTTTGTACATCATTTGGTTCCTCTACTTCATCCTGTAATAATTTCATCACTTGAATCCATTTATGAATGAGGAAGACATCATCAATACCATACACCAATTGAAAAGGACAAGTACCAACACAAGTTTTTGTACTTATTCTATCATCCCACAAAACATACTTTAGATGAGAATCCCATGCCTTCTCGTTCTGTGACAACATTTTATTTATTATTCTAATTAAGCTCTTGTTTGATGACACTGCCAGAACATTTCCCTATGGGTGTTAAGAGGTTGAATGACCAAGTTCAATATTGTAATGTTGACAAAGTTGCACCATCTTAGAAGAGTCCTTGAATGGATGTGCATTGTCAGTAATGATCTTCCTTGGACAACCAAACCTAGCTAAAATATTTTCTTCAAAGAATTTTATAATAAATGAGTCACTGACAACCCTTGTAGGAACAAATTCAAACCAACTTCAATTCATTCTTTAGATATTATATGGCCTAGCAATTTTCCTTCCTTCATTGCAAAGAAATATTTCTTGGGATTTAAATATAAAACAAATATTCTACACTTGATGAAGGCCTGTCTCAAATGTTTGATATGATCTTCATTATATTTTGAAAATAATGCCATGTCATATAGATATATGACTATAAATTTATCCTTCTCACCAACAAAAGATATATCCATTTGTCTTTGAAATGTAGCCCTTGCATTTATTAGTCCAAATGGCATCTTGTCATACATAAATGTTCCCCAAGGAGTGGTAAAAACAATCTTTTCTCTATCATATAAATGCATAGCCACTTGATTGTAGCAAGAGAAACCATCCATCATTGATATCTGAGTGCCTCAAACTACCTTTTGCAATATGTGTTCCATCTTGGGTAAGGGATAATTATCTTTCAAACAACACTTTTTAAAGTTTTTGAAGTGAACACAGTCTGATTTCTCCATTTTTCTTCCTTACTAGAACTAGGTTGGAGACCCATTCATGATATCTCAGAGGAATGACGATCTTAGCATCTAGAAGTTTCTTGACTTCCTTTTCAATAATAGACAAAAAAATAGGATTGACTTGTATCAACTTCTTCCTAAAAGGTTTGTCCCTGGTTTTAAAGGTATCCTATGTTGAATAATAGTAGTATCATATTACTTCAAATCTTCATATTTCCATGCAAAGACACCCACATACTCTTTGAAAGGATCCAAATATTTTTTCCTCTATTCAACTGATAAATCTTTAGAAAATTTAACACATTTAGGATCTTGATTTATTCCCAAATTGCATTCCTCTATAGTTTCATCTTTGGGTAGGACAATAAGTTTAATAGGTATGCCATTTTTGTCAAATAGATGTCCCAGTGGGACTAACCCTTTTGGGATAAAATTAATTTTTAACTGTAGAATCTTATGGTTCACCATATAATTGTTAAAAGGAGTGTTTGTTTCAATGCCTTTATCAATTTCCTCATCATCTCCTTCATCTTCTTCTATATCAATGTGGGTAGAAGAAAACACATTCATAAGTTCTAGGAATATTCTTAATTGTTGATCATCCTAAAAAGCATGTCAATGTTTCACACAGTTTAGAAAGTTTAACACATTTAGGATCTTGATTTATTCCCAAATTGCATTCCTCTATAGTTTCATCTTTGGGTAGGACAATAAGTTTAATAGGTACGTCATTTTTGTCAAATAGATGTCTCAGTGGGACTAACCCTTTTGGGATAAAATTAATTTTCAACTATAGAATCTTATGATTCACCATATAATTGTTAAAAGGAGTGTTTGTTTCAATGCTTTTATCAATTTCCTCATCATCTCCTTCATCTTCTTCTATATCAATGTGGGTAGAAGAAAACACATCCATAAGTTCTAGGAATATTCTTAATTGTTGATCATCCTAAAAAACCTACCAATGTTTCACACTGTTTGGGATAGAGGGTCTATATCTCATTCAACTTCATACTTGATTTGGGAAATTATTGGTGACTTGAAAGTACTATCATATTAGGCTAAAGAGTTTGTTATCAGGATTAAATCTCTAGGGACAACAATGATATTAAAAGAATGAAATAAATTATCTATTATGTCCCAAACGTAATTCTTGTATGCTCTTTGTTAGTACTTAAAATTGTAGCGGCGAATTTAGAACTTTGGCTAAGTATTCAGTAGCACATGTGACAAAGATAAGCGTGCTACAAGAAGCAGGGCATTCTTGCAGCATTCATTTTGCAGCTCATGCACGAACAAAATTTTTATAAAATAAAAATATGGGCCTTTAAGTCCAACCTCCAATTTGGCTTTACAATTCATCACACAAATTTTTATAAAATAAAAATATGGGCCTTTAAGTCCAACCTCCAATTTGGCTTTACAATTCATCACACAGCCGAGAGCCAAGGATACAATAGGCACCGACAGTCAATTCACAAGACAATGCCCACATGGGGCGCAAATCCAAAGGAGGAAGCCCACAAGGGCCAACACCCATACACGACACATCGACATAACTTAAAAATAGTTGGTTATATAAATAATTGGGTTTATTCCTTATGCATGTGGGATGATACTTTCTGCTTCAAACAAAAAAAGCGTTGACCATTGATTGCTAATCACAAAACACTCACAGGTGTCGAAAGACCCAAGTGTCCAAGAACCCATAAGAATCAATGCTTCATCAAATAGTTGCCTTATCGCATTGTTTTATCCTCAAAGTAAATTCCATAAGGTGTCGAGAGTGCTGGTGGAGTCAGACCCTTTGGAGTTTCACTTTTGGTTGTTGGTTACAATGGAAATGGTCTTCAGTTGTATCGGGTTAATCCTTCAGGTTTTTAATTTTCGTGGAAGGCCTCAACAATGGATCAAAGTTGATTCTTGTGGCCTTAAAGTCAAAGATAAAGTCGATTACCCAACATTTTAATTGGTGAATAAGGTCACCAAGCATGCTCTGAAACATGGAGATAAGGAATGGGACCATATATACTTAGCAGATTATAACTATGACAAGAAAAAAGAGGTTGTTCTATATAACTTAAGTGGAGATGTTGGAAATTGGTATCAATGTCTAAGGCCCGTGAACGATGTCCATTTGGATATGAATGTGAAAGCTTCAGATGGCCATGTTAAAGGAATACGAGATGGAATTATTTCAACGTACATGGGTTTGACACGAGAAAATTGGGACTTGTGATAGTTTTGGTTCCTTCTTTTGCCAAATATATATATATATATATATATATATATATATATATATATATATTATATTATATTATATGAATTGAAAACTCCTCCAAACTTGTCTAACATACACTTCCAAATTTTAAAATATCAATTTAAAGTCTAATCTCCAAACAAATGAAATGGATAGCTAGAGGGAATCTATCAATAAAGGGTCATTTCCAACATTTTAATTTATGATTTAAAATGCATTCCAATTTTCCAGGTGGAAAGACAATTGATATATCTTAATAGCTAGAATTTATAGGTAGAAACTAAATTCTAATTTGTGGAAATGTCCACCAACCATTCCAATATTTAAATACTATTTTAGGTCAAGGAAATCATGCAGTTCCAGGGCAAAGAATCAACAATTACACATTATCCAAAGAATTTGATGAGCGTATTTAGGTAGAAGTTTAAGATTCCATGGATAAATGACAGAGCATTTCAAGAAGAAAATCAACAGTCACACAATAGTTCCATTTTTTTGGAGGAGAGATGGAAATTGAAAGATGGTCTTTTTGCATTCTGGGAATTCAAATCACAGGTGGCAGAGCGACTGTCAAGACAACTCAAGATCACAGATTTGAAGATATTCGATTTCAACAGTCCCAGATTTCTTGCAATCATCTTGAGATTACTTTTATTTTTAGTCTATGACATATTTCAGCTCTGAAAATGCTTGCAACAACTCTTATCATAGATCTCTATAAATTTTATAATTTTGCAATGTAAAAAGGGAGTTCTTCCTTCGAGAAGTAGAGGGTCTAGAGGGTGCATCTTTTATTGTGCATATTTTCCATTTCTAATATGATAGAGGCATTATCATGCTCATTGATCACCAATGTTATCCTTCTTATTAGAATACAAAGATAATTTCTATAATGCATTGATTGTCACACACAGTTCAAATTTAATTGTAGTAGAGATTTTTTTTGTTCATTACCTGTAACTTGTAATTTGTATTCTTTTACATGGTTTTTATCTTTTAACAATGTTTTAAGATCAGAACATATTCTTATGAATTTGTGGTTTCCTTACCCACATGTTCGTTCCCTTTCTCTGCTTTTCCCTTTGTTTGTGCTTGGCTTAGTCTTAAGATCAATTCCAATGACCTATGAAATTCGTCCCTTTGTGTCAGATATTTTTTATTTTGGATCATAGACGTTTGAGCCCTTGTGACCTCACTTATGAACCTACTTCATAAAGCCAATTTTATCAACTTTCTTATCAACTATCCTAAGCTCAATATGTACTAGGCATGCCCTTATGTAGTCAAAGTTCATATTCTAGTGCTAATATCATTTGGCGCCATTGTCGGGGACAATTTTTTTTTCCTTGGGAGAACGAAATGATTAGTTCTAGCTCTTGATGGTGAAAAGGAGTTAGACACAAGTTTTAACTTCAATCATTCTCTTGGCGACTCCATGAAGGAAGAATCCACTGGTGACTCCACTGATTCAGAATGTCGAAGGCCATGGATGTTATCTTAGCTCGAAGGTTTGCACCTTTTGATTTATCAGTAGTTCCTGGTTTTCCAAATGATGTTCCTATTGTGCATGAATGGGGATACTACCTTCCAAGTTTCAAAGGAGATGATAATGATCATCCTACGCTACACTTGACCGATTTTCATCAATACATACCATCTCAGTATTCATCACGAAGATGTATTGTTGAAAATGTTTATGTACTCCTTGGAAGGAGATGTGATACAATGGTACCGATCTCTTCCTATCTCTAGGATTTATTCACTAAAGGAATTCCATACCATGTTCCATTCATATTGTAAGAAAATTTATCCTACTGAGATCCTCTTCAATGATTGATGTGAGCAAATCAAATTTAAAAAACTTCTTGGAAATAATAATCAGGGGGGGGTTAGTGATAAAATTAGTAAAGATACATTTCAAGATAACCATTCTCAAGATGTGTTGGATAGTCTTCAAGATACTTCTTACAGTTTTTATGGCCATTCAAGTTGTCATCGCGAAGAATTTTTTGTTGCAAATCTTTGTGAAGACAAATTTCCTATTGAATAAATTGTTGTTGTAAACATTTTTGAAGAGCACACTGTTGATAAGGAGGAAGTTCATAATTATTATGATTCTCAAGTTGTTGATAGCTATATTGTTGATGTTGAGTTGATATCTGTTTCAACCACTGAAAATGAAGAAATCAACAGTGGAAGCATCCTACAGTTTCTTCTCAGTTTCTCTCACAAGGGGCCAAAACCCATGTAGTACACATTGACATACCTTAAAAACAGTTGGTTATATAAAGAATTATCTTTGTCTATTGCTTATGCATGTGGGATAATACTTCTTGCTTAAAAAAAATAAAGCACTGACCACCGACTGCTAAGAACAAAACACTCATAGGTGTCGAAAGATCCAAGTTTCCAAGCACCCACGAGAATAAATGCTACATCAAATAGTTTCCTTACTGCATTGTTTTATGATCAAAGTAAATTCCACTAGGTGTCGAGAGTGTTGGTTGAGTCAGACCCTTTGTAGTTTCACTTTTGTTTGTTGGTTACAATGGAAATGGTCTCCAATTGTATCAAGTTCATCCTTCATGTTTTTATTTTTCATAGAAGGCCTTAGCAATGGATCAAAGTTGATTCTTGGGGCCTTAAATTCAAACATAAATCCAGTTACCCAACATTTTCATTGGTGAATATGGTCACTAGGAATGCTCTGAAACATAGAGATAAGTAATGGGGCCATATATACTTAGCAGATTATAACTGTTACACATAAAAAATACTCACTTTGATAGTGTCGCAAGTGTCGTTATTATAAGTGTTGTAAGTGTCGCATTTTGCTCACAAGTGTCGCAAGTGTTAAAGAAAGCATACTGCCATGATTCATATGTCGTGCCTATAACGACATGAGAAGGACACTTGAAACACCTCAAACATTTTCTTTGGAAGAAGAGAAATGATTCAACAAGCTTATGAACTTTTTGCCATCTGAAAGCACCCAAAAAACTGAGTTTTTGGAGGGGAGCTCTCCCTTATAACTATCTCAGGAGTGTTGGCGCCCCCCCACAAGCCATCTGGGAGCGTTATAGCGCTACATCATCCCTTTTGCAGGAGCGCTCCTACCCTCAAGAGTGTTGGCACTCCCCTATACACTACTAGAGAGAATTATAGCACTCTGAGTGCCCTTTTGAGGGAGCGCTACCTATTCTGGGTAGCAGTTGATTTGTTGAGAAAAATGGGGGAAGGATCTTTTCATTCTTAGAAGGCAGTTGGGTTCAAATCCTCAATCAATCTATGATATTAGGGAAGATCTCTAACTGGAGGAGGAAAATCCTCAACTCACCCCAAAGATATCTCAAGTTGTTGAGCCTCTCCAAGGATATATAAGCAAGCTTTCTCATGGTGAAAGGGGACTGAAAAGAGAGAATCACACCAAACTTATGATCTTATAAGTGGTGTTGGAACAAAGATATTTTGGAGGCAAGAGACCTATGATCTCATAGGGAGAAATAGGTGAAGCTATCATCATTCGGATCGTGGATCTTTTGAGCAAGGGGTAGACAAGGAGGACTTGACGAAACTACTGCAATCCATCTACGACTGTAAGCAATGTTTTGTCCTCATTAATATAATTTGTTTGTTCTGTTTCTTTCTAATTCGTGTTCAATCTCACATGAATTTGTCTCTTTAGTAGATAGACCTATTTCGGACTAATCTTGATAGAGTAGGAAGTGGTCGTACTTTGTTTGTCTACAAGGCTTATCAAAGAGCGAAAGATTGGAGCTCAACTTGGAGCATGCAGGGCCAAACACCAGTAAAAGGTACTTATTTTCTCCTTCCTTCTCACACACTAGTCCACCTAGATCTAAAAGGAAGTCAGTGACCATGATAAGCACTTTCTGTCTTAGATTTAAGAGTCTAGCTCTTTGAGGATATCTATCTGTCCGCAAGGATATTTTCCTTCAACAGAAACTGGCAACTCCACTAGGGAGAATCGAATCGAAACTTTTGGTTTTGATTTTTCCTCATAAGACCTTGTATTTCCCTTTGGTTGTTTTCCAAACTTGTTCACCCCTTCATATCTGATTGCACTTGCTGATTGACTCTTCACCCCATCACACTCAGCTTGACTATCAAAATTTGATTGAATTTTTGGACATTTTTATGAGTGTTTTGAGCCTGGCGCCCCCCTTCCCATGTTAACAGAGCGCCAGCACTCCCTGGAAGTGTTAGACAGAGCTTTATAACGCTCTGGTGGCCCTTATACCAGAGCGCCATCCCCTTTTTGCCCAAAATCTCTTCAAAAATTGCATTTTTTGGAGGTCCAAACCCTGTTTCTTCACTTGCTGAGCTTCTTTGTGATCCGATGATTCTTCCTTTGACCTTTGACATGCTTCATCCTGAGAAGTAAACACCTTGTTGCTCATATTTTATGCCCTTCTTCATTATTTTTGAGTTTTTGTTGTTGAGAGCTTGAAATCAATCCCCTGCTTTCTTCTCTCATGTCCGACTGTGCAGGAACTCTAGTGAAGGACATTAGAAGTCTGTGACTCTTCTCATTTGGTTCTTTGAGGTCATATGATCCAATTTCTTTCTCATTCCTTTTGCATTTTTGATTTTCTTTCTCTTGTTTGATCGCAAAAAAGGGGTGTGTTGTTTGTGCGAAATCTGCATATTCTTGTCTGAATCTCCTTGATCTGAAAGGGTAGTTGATAGGAGAAATTTTGCATTGAATTGATTATCATTCGCATACAAATGACAAAGGTACATCTTAATGATTAGTTTTCATATTAGTTTGCATTTCTGAAATGTTGTATTATCATATTGGATTTGATTGAGAACAAAAATTGATTGAGGACATTCATTATCAAGTGTTTGATAGTGAAAATGACTCTTCCTCTTTCCCTTAAATAGGTATTCATTGAAAAGAAACGATTGCTTATCATATTTCATGCATATTTTGGGGAATTGAGTCATCATTCCATCAATTTCATTTTCGTACACCCTCTGAGTAAACAACAACCATTAAAATCAACGCTTAACTAAAATTTATTAGACTTTTTACATCTTTGTTAACAAACCTACATTAATTTAAGGTGTAGGGCTTTGGAATAGGTTGAAAGGATAAATTTCCAAAGCTATCAAACAAACTTAGTATCTTGCGGTAGGGAGAGTCAAATCCAATTTTCGTATTGGCTTGTTGGGATCCCCCTCTCACACAGGGGTTATGCACGAGATCGCATTCGGGTGAGTTACGGAGATTATCCCTCTGTGGTTCAACTGTTTGTAGTGGTTGAATCGTATATTGGGGGTCACTGGAAGGTATACCCACGATTATGTGTGGAAGCCTTTCAAGTTGATTTCAGACTTGTTATCCTGCCCATACGTTCCGACTGGACTGTCGACTGTACCTACCCACGAGCTGACTACGAGTTGGTGACCTTAGTAGCCACAATATTTAGGGTCTCACACAAGGTGATGGTGAAGGGAAGTCTCACTGTACCTGGAATAGACGTTGGTCAAACTCACTCGGGCTCCTTGGAGGGTAAATCCATAATTACTGCGTGGAAGCTTGCACCAAGGCGTAAATCCATTAAGCAGGTTGTCAACGTAACTGATCCACCCGCTCTATCCCCGACCCTTCCTATTTTTATCTCACGATGTTGGATTTCATCACCAACTAGTGGTTTCATCATAGGAAGGTTTGTTTGATTAATTGCTTCTCAGATTCATAGTGTGTGTTGTTTGTTTTACTTAGTGGACCTTAGGTCGAGCCAGTGTTAATGGCATCGAATCCTGGGAGTACCAATGGAGGAACCCCTTCTCCTGGTGCACCTTATGCCTTTCCTTCATTTGGAAACTTTGGTCCTCCATATGTTTCCGCACTAAGTCTTCCAGGACTCACTATTGGATTACCAGTTTGGTTGTTCCCCACTCCGATGATCTCAAATCCTCCCAATGTTTCAGTTGCACCTAATACTTTGGATGTCAATACACCACCCACACATCAACCTCATGTCGACTTTTCGCCTTCTTCATCCATCAAGTCTCCTTCCATTTCTCCTTCTTTGCCTAGTGAAAGCTCTAAAGCAAGTACCCAGGTTGATCAAAAGAAGAATAAATAGAAAGAGAAGAAGAAGAAGAACTCAAAAAGGACGAAGGCCCCAACAACATCAAATGTTGGCTCTAAGAAACCAATTACTGTTAATAGTACTAGGAGTGTTGATGAGGTCAACAAGATTAAAATGAAGAATCCAAAACCCAAATTCCCTTGCAGCCTTTGTAAGGGTGACCACTTTCTGAGGGATTGCCCTAGTCTTACCCAGGTCTTAGAAATGTGGTCCTCCACGTCATCGGCCTCTGTCAGTCATGTCGATGATACCCCATCAAATAGTGACATTAAGGTTGGTAAGAAGAAGAAAACTATCAAGATCCCTTGCATGTTATGTAAAGGTAATCATTACTCTCACCTTTGTCCTCGCATGGATGAGGCTTCTTCTCTTTTGGAAAAACTTCAACTTCCAAAAGGTTATCGTAAACTTTACTTCGACCCATCATTGGTTGATGGACTGGTCAATCCGGTTCCATCCCCGGTCAGTCTGGTTGATCAGGTGGTCAATCTAGTTTCCTCCTCGATTGAACCACGAACCCAAGTAGTTGATCCAGTTCCGTCACCGATCAACCCCGCTCTTCATCAAAAGAGTGACACCAAAGTGGTTGATCCGATCCCATCATCAGTCAATCCCACTCTTCCTTTGAAGAGTGCCAAAGTGGTCGATCCAGTTTCACCATCAGTCGAACCCATTCCTCCATTGAGGAATGTCAAAGTGACTGATCTAGTCCCTTCCTCGGTCAGTCCCACTCTTCCTCTGAAGAGTGACAAAGTGGTCGATCCAGTTTCTCCATCGGTCGATCCCATTCCTCCATTGAGGAATGTCAAAGTCATTGATCTAGTCCCTTCCTCGGTCAGTCCCACTCTTCCTCTGAAGAGTGCCAAACTGGTTTATCCAAGTCCACCATTGGTTGATCCAATCCAATCATCGGTCGATCCTACTCTCCTTCTAGAGAGTAAACCCGATACTGCCCATGTTTTTCTCATTAATACAGACTCTACTATACCGGGGGGCATTCCTCCTTCTCCTGCAAAAGCCCCTCCAAGTAATGAGGCCATCCTTTCTAATTGGGGCGTGCTAACTAGACCTCGCCTTCCCTCCCACATTCCTTTCCAGATTACAGTACAGGTTCATGGTCGGGACGTTCCTCAAACACTGATAGATGAAGGTGCGTCCGTTAGTATTTTGTCTTCTGTTGCTTGGTATGATTTGGGTTGTCTGCAGCTTACACCGGTTACACAGAATCTGTTAGCTTTTAACAGAAGAACTAGTCAACCTTTAGGGATCCTTCCTCAGTTTCCTGTAACTTTGGGAGAGAAAACTGTCTTTATCGATGTCATGGTAGTCCGAGACCCCTTGGATTTCTCTTTATTCCTTGGGCGGGATTATGTCTATGCTAAGAAAGCTCTTGTATCCACCCTTTTCCGTGTGATATCTTTCCCTCACGATGGAAAAATTGTGACTATTGATCAACTTTCATTCATCGGCCCCGACTGGGTTACCTCCCTAAGTGGTTCTTATATGCAGACAGTATCTCCCTCGTCGCATGTCAATTATGTGGCATTGTCTCCCATGACCTCAACTTTCGATGATTTGGATCCGGTAGTTGACATGGTGATTTCTTCAGTAGGATTATTGGAACCTGATCTCCTTACTCCTATCGCAACCCTCAACACGTGTCCCTTATCGAGTGATTATCTTCCATCCAGCGATGATCTCCAGGAGGCCATGACCACGTTTCATCCATTGACATGGTACCCTTCCAGAGCATTATCCTCTTGGAAGCCATGATCTAGACGAAACAACGAGCATAGTTTCTCTTCTTTGTGGCAAGCTCGTTAAAAAATGAAACATAGGTCCTGATCATAGTTCTTTTCCTGTGTCAAGCTCGTTAAAAAATGAAACAATCACATCTTTTGAGCCTTATTTTCATCCACCCTTCTCCTTCGGTGAATGAATCGAAGCTTGGAGGGAATGTCTCCAGCCTTTGATGATCTTTCTAGAGTTAAGCCACTAGCTTTCATGCTGGGGGCATACCGAGCTTAGTATTTGTTCTTTCTCATGCTCGTAAATATATGAGAATGCATCTGGGTAGACTTTTATCTCTTTTTCGGACCTGTATGGATACACGAAAAAGGAACCCCCTGGAGTCACCTTTAAACTCTTTTCAGACTCTTTAAATATGAAAATATCGTCAAGTGATCTTGCTTCCTTTCACACTCGTTAAAAGGTTCAAAATGGCATCTTTCAAGTGGTAGTTTATCTCTTTTTCGGCCTCGTGAGACTAATTGTACGAAAAAGGAACTGAGAGAGTTCTCTTTTAAGTGTTTTTCCAGACTCTATAATCATGAAAAACCTTCGAGTTTTCTGTCTTTGGACTCGCTAAAACAAACATCGATAGGCCCATACAGGACCGAACCCTTACTTCTTCCAATTTGTTAAACAAAGGAAGAGAAACTTACCGAAGGTGAGTTATATCAAGCATGTGTTACCCTCCTCGAGCTCGTTAAATTAAAAAGAGGTACTCGTCTATCTAAATGGGGGAAAATTTGAAAGAAGCAAGCCAAGCAGTTTTTTGAGAACATTACCAAGTAACTCTTAGAGTCACCCTTGAACACGACACTTTGTCTTTGCACACATTATAATCCACTGAACCTCTGCACTGAGCCAATCCTTTGAGTTTCTTTCACTCCTTTGGGTCACCTAACGTAAGTCACAACATCCACTGCATCATCAAGTTTTGGTCCATGTCATGTTTCTACTGTTGTGCCTTAGTGTTGAAGGGAAGTATTCGCCTCAAGGGTCAACCATCACAAATATCTTGTCTCAATACCCATGTCAGTCCATGTTCATTTGATCTACCAATTACATCTCTGTGTCCGTTTCATGTCGTTGATGAGGGATACATCAAGGCCCTCCTTCGACGAGTCTATTCCTGTCGACTTCAACACATTATCCAGGGACTAGACTTAGAAACCAATTAGTACTTTGGGATGTGCATGCCTCAATGGCAGGCCTCCTCACGTCCGACAGTGGGTTTACATCATTGACCTCTAATCGGATGATTCCACGGATGTTCGACTTCAGCTCATCCATTCACATTCGTTGGAATGTACTAGGGTACCTTGGGAATCATTGACATTAATGGTGATCTCCCTCATGCTTGTTAATGGTTTACATCATTGACCGGTAATCAAGTGGTTTCTGCCATGTTCGACATCAGAACATCTATTCACATGGTTAGATTCGTACTACATCGGGATCAGTAAGAAGACCCTGGGTTGAGTGATCACTTTGATATGTACTTTGCCCAGGTTGTGATGGAGTTTCTTTTGAACAATGACACATATACTGTTACATAGATCCACTTTGTATTGGTCGTGGCTATGTCTTATCATCTCGTAGATCCACTGTGTATTCTTTGTGGCTACGATCAGTTCAGGTCATGGGAGTATAGATCCACAGTGTATTTTTGGTGGCTATACCTTTTATCAATACAATTATGGATCCACGGTGTATTTTATGGCGGCCATACCTTGCAAGTCTTTATCACCCAAGCATAGGTATGTCTGCCTTGGGTTTGAAACATGTCATAATATTTGTTGGATGTTTGTGTGCATCTTTTGTCAGGTTCTCTGTGTCTATACCCTTGCTTGAAAGTCTACAAAGCATCTCAGTTATCAGTTCCTATCTTCTAACTTCATACTTTGGGGGGCAATCTGTTACACATAAAAAATACTCGCTTTGATAGTGTCGCAAGTGTCATCATTATAAGTGTCGCAAGTGTCGCATTTTGCTCACAAGTGTCGCAAGTGTTAAAGAAATCATACTGCCATGATGCCTATGTCGTGCCTATAACGACATGAGAAGGACACTTGAAACACCTCAAACATTTGCTTTGGAAGAAGAGAAATGATTCAACAAGCTTATGAATCTTTTGCCATATGAAAGCACCCAAAAAACTGAGTTTTTGGAGGGGAGCGCTCCCTTATAACTATCTCGGGAGTGTTGGCGCTCCCCTATACACTACTAGGGAGCATTATAGCGCTCTGAGTGCCCTTTTGAGGGAGCGCTACCTATTCTGGGCAGTAGTTGATTTGTTGAGAAGAATGGGGGAAGGATCTTTTCATTCTTAGAAGGCAGTTGGGTTCGAATCCTCAATCAAGCCATGATCTTAGGGCAGATCTCTAACTGGAGGAGGAAAATCCTCAACTCACCCCAAAGGTATCTCAAGTTGTTGAGCCTCTCCAAGGCTATATAAGCAAGCTTTCTCATGGTGAAAGGGGACTGAAAAAAGAGAGAATCACACCAAACTTATGATCTTATAAGTGGTGCTGGAACAGAGATATTTTGGAGGCAAGAGACCTATGATCTCATAGGGAGCAATCGGTGAAGCTATCATCATTCGGATCGTGGATCTTTTGAGCAAGGGGTAGACAAG
>ML784542.1:335598-345943 GCA_009831015.1 Picea engelmannii | reverse complement strand
TTTCTTTCTAATTCGTGTTCAATCTCACATGAATTTGTCTCTTTAGTAGATAGACCTATTTTGGACTAATCTTGATAGAGTAGGAAGTGGTCGTACTTTGTTTGTCTACAGGGCTTATCGAAGAGCGAAAGATTGGAGCTCAACTCGGAGCATGCAGGGACAAACACCGGTAAAAGGTACACATTTTCTCCTTCCTTATCACACACTAGTCCACCTAGATCTAAAAGGAAGTCAATGACCATGATAAACACTTTCTGTCTTAGAGTTAAGAGTCTATCTCTTTGAGGAGATCTATCTGTCCGCAGGGAGATTTTCCTTCAACAATAACTATGATAAGACATAAGAGGTTGTTATATAGACCTTAAGTGGATATGTTGGAAATGGGTATCAATGTCTAAGGCTCGTGAACAATGTCCATTTGTATATGGATGTGAAAGTTGCAGGTAGCCATGTTGAAGGAATACATGATGGCATTATTTCAGCATACAGAGGTTTGACACCAGCAAATTGGGACTTGTGGTAGTTTTAGTTTCTTATTTTTCCCAAACAACTATTATATGAATTTAAAAATCCTCCAAACATGTCTAACATACACTTTCAAATTTAAAAAGATCAAATCAAACTCTAATTTCCAAACAGATGAAATGGATAGGTAGAGGGAATCTATCAGTAAAAGGGTCATTTCCAACATTTTAATGCATGATTTAAAATGCATTCCAACTTTCCAGGTGGCAGAGTAGTAAGTTGCATGAGATAAATACAATTGGTATATCTTAATAGATGGAATTTGTAGCTAGAAACTAATTTCTAATTTTTCGAAATGTCCACCCAGCATTCCAATATTTAAATACTATTCTAGGTGAAGGAAATCATGCAGTTTCAGGGCAAAGAATAAAAAATTACACATTATCCAAAGGATTCGATGAGTGTATTTTGGTAGCAGTTTAAGATTCCATGGACAAATGGAAGATCATTTCAAGAAGAAAATCAACAGTCAAGAAGTAGTTCCATACTTGTTGGAAGAGAGCTAGAAATTGAAAGATGACCTTTTTGCATTTCCAGGAAGTAAAATCATAGGTGGCAGAGCAACTTTCAAGACAACTCTAGATCACAGATTTGAAGATATTCCATTTCAACAGTCCCAGATTTCTTGCAACCATCTCAAGATTTTTTTTATTTTTAGTCTATGACAGATTTCGGCTCTGAAAAGTCTGGTAACAACTCTTATCATAGATCTCTATAAATTTTATCATTTTTCAATGTAAAAAGGGAGTTATTCCTTCGAGAAGCGGAGGGTCTAGAGGGTGCATCTTTTATTGTGTATATTCTCCAATTCTAATACAACATAGGTATTATCATGCTCATCGATCACCAATTTATGAGTCAAGTGGTGCTCTTCTTGCTTTTATGTTATCCTTCTTACTGGAATACAAATATAATTTGTGTGATGCATTCATTTTCACACACAGTTCAGATCTGATTGTAGTAGAGATTCTTCTGTTCATCGCCTATAACTTGTAATTTGTATTCGTGTATATGTTTTTGTTTTTTTTTTATCTTTTAACAATGTTTTTAGAACGAGGAGGAGGAGGAAGAATGATGTAACCAGAGTGGTTGTGAGAGATTGATTTTTCTCTTTTTGAAATATGGAACATTTGCAAATAATGCTCAAGAAGTTCTTTTGACATTTTCTTAAATTCAAAAACTAAATAATTTAATTCTTGAACTTCTTGGTCATGGCTAGCACCAAAATAAAACTCTGGACATTGGTATTCTTCTATACTCATTTTCCCAAATGATTAAATTTTAGAATGAGTCAGTGTTTGTTCTTTTGAGGCTGCCTGAAGTGTAGAATGACTTACTGCCTTTGTTTGATAGCTTAGAATTTGGGCTTTTACTAACATTTTTCCTAAGACATCCATTCTTTTTACTAGCTTTATAGATGCAATCTATATAGTTTTCTTTATTTCTTCAGTGTATTTTAAAATATGTTGAATAAATTCCATTTTAGCATCTAACAATGAGATTTTCTCTTGTTCTTCTTTCACTGTTTTTTTCAACTGAAGAATATATAAAACTATATCATCAAGATTTGTGGTTGTAAGTTGGTGCTGCAGATTTCCATAATTAGTTAATTTGATTACATCAGAAACTGTCTCTGAGGCTGCAGAAGACCTATGATTAAGAAGTTCTCTCTTAATTTGTCCATCTGAGCTAAAGTGCTTAAATGGAGAGTCAGGAAAATTTCTACCATGAATAAATGATTTAACTCCTAAGGTTGTTGTAACTTCTAAACCTGTTTGGATTTGGGGAAGAGAAAACATAAACATACTTGGAAGGGATTTGTTCTTGTGCTTGAGTTTTTGCAGAGTTTTGTTACATGTTGGGAAGTCTTTATGTTATCTTTGTGCTCTGTATCATGCACTCATGTGAAACAAGGTTTTAGGAAATGTGCAAAGCAAGGTTTCGTCAGGATAGGAGTTGAGTTCTTTGGCATAGATGAAGATTGGGATGAATTTACAGAGGATGAACGAATCAAAGGAGGTTGAAAGTGAGGAGTAGCATAATTGTCTGGTAAATGAAATGAGAGTGAAGATCTATCAAATATTATTGGAGTATTTACAATTCAAGGAGTATTTGAACAATAATTTTTCTTTAAGACACAAATCTTTATATTTAGCTTCCCATTGTTTTGGGTAGTTGATACTTGTCCAATCAAAAGTAATGAGAGTGGTTTGTCTAGACCTGTCTTATTCCACCACGTAGAAAAGATGCGAGCTCTGATGAAATTTATAAGTGAGTGGAGGAAGGGTGTCATTGTCGAACGAGACAATAACAAGGGGTTTAAGTTGAATAATGCGAGAACCTAAGTCTGTTCTAAATCCCCATGGAAAGATATATGTCTTTAAAAGATTATAAATATGGGGATCTTCAAGACTAATTGAATATTTGGGAAAGATTGTGCCAAAACATGGGCCATTATGAAGAGGTCCTAAAAATCGACCTATGACGGCATCAAAGAACTCGATATGTCGAGTGTCAACAACAACACACAAAGAGGAAACAAGAAACGAAGGTCTAACCAATGGTCCTAGACCAAGCTTAACAACACCAAGATGTGCATATTTGTATCCTTTAGATTTTTCCCAATCAATGTGTTCTTTGTGAAACAAATTTATGTGGATAGGTTCCTCCCTATCTGTAAAAGAAATATCTACAAAAGAGATTTTAACTTGAGTGTGAGATTTTTATTGCCACCATTTCATGTTATAAATTTCTTCTCGTAAAAATACCAGGGAGTTCCCAATAAGTAGAAGAATTGATATCATTAATAGTTATAACAAAGGAAGAAGCTTTGGAATTTTGGAAGGATGTTCTGTGTTCATCCAAAGATACAGTCGACATTTCTGCATCACAGTCTAGAGATCAGAGCTCCACTGAATCTAGAGAAGGATCCATGGGACACTTACCTTAATGGGGGAGTAAAGAAAGGGGTTAGCTTGTGGATATCTTACACAATTCGGAGAGTTATCACAAAGAGGGCTTATAACGGCTATAGTACAGGCGAGATTCACCCAAACATTATTCAGATTTATTCACATAAAACAGCAAGAATTAAAACGCTGAAGCTGACCACATGAATAAAAGGACAAGTACTACGAATAATACCCATCTTAAATATAATCCATCTGTCTATCCTCAGTTTGTAAGGCCGACATGGCTTGCCCTAATTGCCAGCAGGTGATGCAAGTCTGGCTCTCCTAGCTGATAGAGATTCCAGCTGCTTGGCCGGATCGGGCATTACTTCTTTCACTCCATTGGATTGACAAAATCGGTCCATCCATGCGCTCAGCAACGGCATCTTCTCCGGATCTATTATAACGGTATCGGTAGCCTTCTCGAGGCCTTTGAGAACCGCCAACATACCACCCAATGCGATGTCAAGCAAGCCTATCTTATCCCCTCCAAAATACGCTTTTCCTGAGAAGCAGCTGTTGGTTCGCAGAGCTTCCTCTATCAAATGAAAGTTTGTAACCAAATCTTCCGCTTCTTTCTGTAGCTGCTCGCCATGGCCAGCGAAAACTCTCCGCATACATGGAACGAGCTGAGGGCACATAATAACCATGAGCATATTGGTTACAGAATAAAAAACGATAATTGGAACTTCGAAAAACACAAATAGCAGATAACGAAAGATGAGAGATAGATGCAGGTGATTACTAATGAATGAATTAAAGATATTACCTTATCGTCTACAAAGGCAGCCCAGAAGCGGGCAATGGCTAGGTCATATGGATCTTTGGGCATAAGATTGGGTGCCTTAGTGTCCCATGCCTCATCGATGTACTGCACAATAATCATGGATTCACAAACGGGCTTTCCATTGTGGATAAGCACTGGAATCTTCTTGTGAACAGGGTTTGATTGCAGCAGCAGCTGGCTCCTATTTTGCATGTTCTCTTCGATGAACTCGTAATCGATGCCTTTAAGTGCAAGTGCTATGCGAACCCGCAGCACGAAGGAACTCAGACTCCCACCTAACAGCTGCACTTGCCCCTTTTCTCCACAAGCCTCCGTCGCCATTGCACGGAAAATGTATTGTAATTGAATATTTTTTTGCCTGTGAGTTATATGTGTCTGGTGCCTCTTCTATCTCGGATATGCTACGCAAATCCCCCTTCCCTTAAATATCTTGGCATCACACTCCCAAGAGTCCGACCTTGCGGGAACTCTGACCAGGCCATTAAGAATCCCATTAAATTATAATACAAAACAGAAAGTAGATAGCGCAGACGTAATGCATGATCTCACTTTAAAGAATTCTCAAACGATTTTCAATCCAGTTTTGCGCCCCTTTTTGGAATTTTCTTTTATTGATTGGCTGTCGTTGTCACAATTGTCTCATAGCTTGCGTCACAATTGATTGGCTGTCGTTGTCACAATTGTCTCATAGCTTGCGTCACAACGTCTATGGGTTTTGGCCGACTTGAGGTTAGGTCGGTGATGATCCTTTTAATCGAGGGGCGAGGACTTTTTTGGGAACGCGTGGATGCGAGGTTATCTCAAAACCACGAGGGCCATCCGACTAAGCGGAGATTAATGACCCGCGATGCAGGTCAAACTATATACGGGTCTTGGAAAGTACTAGCGAATGTTTGCCACGTCAACGAAGTAACCAAGGGTTTTTCACAATATGCAATATTGTGTCCATGTGGTCCATGTGTTTAGAGTTTTGAATTTGCTTCATTTAAATGATTGGGAATTTTGATATATAATTATGTGTAGCTACATTGACGAGCAGCACCGTAGGTTGAGCCTATGTAAGATTGTGTGACTAACAATCTACACTCTCTTTGGAGAGAGAAATTGTAATTTAAGAAAATATAGAAGACGTGATTGCATTGTGAATAGCATGATGGTGTGAAGAGGAATTCATATCATGATGGGTTGAGGTCGACCACGAACACTAAATGTGAATGATGGAAAGGATATTGTGAAGTTGTTGAGAACAATGTCAACAAGGTTAGATTACATGGAAACTACACAATAAAAAGTGTTGTAATGGAGTTCATTGATGATGAGGGTGAAGGGGAACATATAGCTTAAAGAAAACAATTAGAAGAGCGAGGATCAAAGAAAATGATGATAAGGGTCATTATTAATATGGAGGGAAACCTTGACAATCCTACATATTTAGAAAGTTTGAACCAAGAAGAATTTATTATTTGGATTGGAGAAAAGAACATGTACTTCAAGTTTGATTAGAGTTAAGACCTTAGGAGTGTGAAATTTGTTTGCACAACACTTAACGACCATGCATCATTATGGTGGAATGACCTACAATTGAATGGGTAGAAGATATGGAAGAATAAAATAAGGACTTGAAACATAATGGTGACAAAACTAAAGGGTAAATTCGTATCCATTCATTTTTCATTGAATTTGCTAAGAACATTGCCTAGCTTGAGACAAAAGGAGACTTTAGTGAAAGACGACACAAAGGAGTTCCTAGTGGGTTTCCATAATATCGGGAAAAAATGAAAAAAGTGAAGAAGTAATTCTTAAGGACGTGAATTGACCTAGATTTTCAATTCAATATGAAATAAGTATGGTGAGACTTCATTTAGTGGTAGAAGCATATCCATTGGTGTCAAAAGAAGAAGAGAAATTGGAAAGAAAAGGACAAAGTTCAAATGGAAGAGGACGATGTAGCGAAACACAAGTTGAAGAAGCCACTATAAGCATTATAGAAAAAATTCCAAAAAAAGTTACAATGTCAACAAGGAATGAACATATGTCAAAGGCATGGAAGGAAAATTTAATGGAACATGTTTTAAATGTGGAACATATGGAAACATAACATATGAATGCCCAAATAATCAGAATGAAGGAAAAATGTCATAAGAGATCATGTTGCACAAGCAATGAAGATTACAATTGGAGTAGATGTCATTGAGGTACAATAAGAGAAAGGAGATATTCAAATGTTTAGAAGAGTGTCGTTGAAACCCAAGATACAACCTTTGAAAAAGGGAAGAACCATAGTAGCAAAACATCATCATAATTGCCAAGTGCAAGTTTGGAGGTAAGAAATAAATTTTGGTTTATACTAAAGTTTTCCAAAAATTGAATTCGAAATATACCCTTTGTCCAATTGCATAAAGAGTGTCTTGGTTGCCAATGAGGCATAAAGTTACCCGTGTCAAAACATTGTATGGTTAATTTTCACTTAAGAGATTATTATGAAAAAGTTTGATGGAATGTATTGATGATGGATGCACACCATTTCTTGTTGCACAAACTGTTGGGTGACTGCTGGATGTGATTACACCATGAATTTGTAATTAATGCACAAAAGTATTGGGTGAGGGAATGTAATACAACATATAGTAATGAATTTTGACCTTCTCAAACAAGCTAATAATAAGGGGTGCTTAATTAAGGTTGACCTTGAGAAGTGATCTCTAGCCATAAATACACATATGAATAAGAAATATGGTTTGCACATAGTCTTTATTTATTTGAACACTATGATTTATGCACTTCACCTCTAAGGATCGACTCCCTAGATGTGGATTGTAATATTTTTTGAGACAAGTATTGTGCCTTTCCACACTGGGTTTTCTTCTAGATCTTTAGGTTATTTACAACTATAAACATGGTGCTCTGATAATGATTTTGGTGGTTTATGGTATTGGTTTATAGATAGCATAGTAATTAGGGTATATGTTTGTGGTTTAATTTACCTTTCAAGCTAATGATGTGTGTTTTAGTGAGCATATTTTCTATGTTATCAGTTATTGATGTTTCAATTTTTTTTTATTGAAGTTGAATATTTTTTTGGATGATAAGGAAGTCAATATAATTCTAAATAAGCATTATACTACCTTGCTACTCATAGTTTATTGATAAGGTTTGTATTAAGTAGTGACGATTTGTTTTGATTCAAAAAAGGCTCTTCTCGTTATTCCCTATATTTATGATTAGAGTCACTTGAAGACCCAACATTTGGATGCATTCTACAAGATTAGGAGGACCTCTTGGTAAGATATCATGCCACTAGAGAACTCCAAAAGGGGTTCTGCAAGGAAATCCAAAATATAATGAATTTAAGAAAGTTTGAAGGAATGGAAAAAAAAGATCAAAAAGATGAAGACTAGCTAGAACTTAAATAGTGAAAAAGGATCAGGGGTATCCCTAAAGACCATATCCCCCTTATTTCACTAGTATAGATGTGCAAATAGATTCCACTAGTAGAGATGTGCAAATAGATTCCACTAGCAGATATGTGCAAAAGATTCCACTAGTAGAGAATCTCGAGGGATGTGCAAATAGATTCCACTAGTAGAGAACAAGTTCAAACATGCAATAGAGTGGAAACATATTTTAAGTAGGAACATGTGGATGGAGAAACCCAAGGATTCCAAAGATCAAGCACTAACACATCTAGTGTTTGTATAGGGATTTGTATAGGAATCTATAGTACGAGGAGAAAAAGGAAATAAATATCAATATACAGACCAACTTGATATATTCAAATTATCTACCTTTGATTAGGAGGAGGTAAAATTATTATATGTACACCCTCAAAACCTTCTGGAAAGCCAAAAAACATAGCACATTGACCTAATGTATGACATTCAAAGGTACCCTAAAAGTCATAACACTAAAATGGTAAGAGAGAACCAATGAGAATTTCTACTTTAGACATTGGGATGACATGGTTAACCCATTTGAGGAAGCTTAAGGATATCTTGACTTAAAAAAGCTCATATTTTACAAAACTTAGAGGAATTCAATAGACTAGGGAGAAGATGTGTAGTGATATGCATACTAATTGAAGCAAATTTTCAACCTATTGAACTGTAATATGCCTAAATACATATCCATGGAATAGTTCATACTATCCCATTGCCTAAATTCTAATCACAAATCGAAGGGAACCAACCAAAGGAATATCATGGGGCACTCAATATGACCATACAAATGGAGGATGAGATGGAGCTAAATGCACAAGACAAAGAGAACCACAAAAAGTAATGGGCCCAAAAGAATATATATGAAGATAAACAACATGAGTTGAAACATACTAAGGAGGGAAAGAAACTATATGATATTGGGTGCACCAATAAATGAGATAAGAAATTGAGGAAATTGAATTGGTTCAACTTTGTAAGGTACCGGAAGGAAATATGCAGAGGAAAAATATAATTTTAATCACAATTGTTAGCAGAAAGAATGAAACGGTAAGCACAATGACACAATTGATCTAAAAGATGATACCTTTATTATCTTGAGAGAAAATTTCACTTACCTCTTTGAGGGGTAAACCTCCAATGCAGCAAAGCTCAAGTACAATGGTTTCATGAGACAACATTTTCGATGATTTCTACCTCTATTTATACTATTTATATATTCTAGAGAACATTCTGAGAAAGAAATTACTATTGGAAGAACTTTCTAGAGGGGAAACTTCTAGTAAGTCTATTAGACAGTTGGCTTAGGTTGATGAACAATTGGTATGGATTGTTGGTTTTCATTGATGTCAACCATTGGAGAGTGATATTGTAGATTGATGTCAACCCTTAGTGATTGATGTCAACCCTTGGAGAAAGTCCGGTAGCAAATTCCGGTAGCACAAAGGTTTGGGTAATGGACCCAAGGTTGTTTCATGTATAATGGTATGCGTTTTAATATATTTGAAGGTAATACTATTCTATATGGATATCACATGTCATTACATTTCCAGTGGTACATGGAACGTCACATAACTCCTCACGGTTAGAGAGTTATGGCCATGTGAAGTTGGAGAACCGTTATCAGTCATCTATAAGCCCCAAAAGGTCAAAGTAGTCAAAGTGGTTTAAGAGATTTTAGAAGGTAAATAATAAAGTGAAGTGATGAGTGTACTATAAGTTAAAGTGAATACAAAAGAAATTATTTAAATAATAAATCTATTGGAAAAAATAGAAGTGAGTTAACCCTAAAATAAGGAAAGTGGGTTAAGATGGTTAAAAGGTAACCCCTTGAGGAAGCTACATGAAAGTATAAATAAGAGGAAAGGCTCTCTCATTTTAATCACCTTTGAGCATATTGAATATGTGTAAGTGACTGAGGTAACCAAAGGATATATAAGCCTAATTTCAGAGGGAAGGTGAAGTAAAGAAGGCCGAAATTCAAGGGAGGATAAATTATTTTGATGATGCTTTCTAAGGTATGTTATTTACAGGCCATCTCACCATTTTCGCAATAACTTTCTTTCTACAATGATTCAGACCTTGAAATTGGGATAAATTTGAGGAAACATATCCAAGTAGTTGTGGTACGAATTTCAGCTTGTGGGTCATTGTATTTTTGGAGTTACACTCCGTGGCAAATAGGGTTTGTGGCTAGTCATGAAACTAGTCTAAAACAAGTGTTTTGAGTAAAAACGTCATAAGTTCTTCATAACAGATCCAAATTCAGTAAGACAAATTGTGTTGGTTATAGTACAGTATTTATTATTCTTTGTACAATTTTCAGATCCATACAACAAATATTCTATGTGGGGCACGCTCTACAAGTTCACTCTCTAGAATAAGCCAGAATTCAACAAGGTATGCCATTTTTGTTATAACTCCTTTTCTGAGAGGTTCCAAGTAGTGAAACCTGGAGGAATTGCATAAAACACATTGAATAAAATTGTGTACTATTTTTAAATATTTATTCATTACAGGTACACAATTATGATTATTTCAAGTTAGGGTTGTTGACTAATCCAAAACTAGTCATGTGAGACTAAAGTAAAGTTTGATGAAAATGCTAGTCTCTTGTTGTTAAAGTTAAGGAAGGTTTGCAGGTATGT
>ML784542.1:306669-321397 GCA_009831015.1 Picea engelmannii | reverse complement strand
GTTCATTGTTGAACTGTGTCAAACACTGCCCAAACCTTGTTCCACCCTGCCAACTAGGACAACTTCCTAGCTCCAGGATATCATATGGATATCCTGGCCCCTGTGCCCAAAACCTCCAGCAAACCGGTGCCCCCTGTACTAATCCTTCCTGACTACAGAACTCAACTCATGTGTAAATCCTATAGAACCCTCCCAAAACCCCCGTAGAATGATAATCCCCAAATCCGTAAGCCTCCCCCGCTCATATCCCTCCTTCACCGCCCTTTCACCCCATTTACTTCCTTACCTACACATAGTTAATGCCCCTTATCCAATTATTTATTACTTTATCCTTTCGTATTTATTATCTTATCTTATCCCTTATTAATATCTTATCCTTATATTTAATGTCCTATCCCTTCCCGAATACGTAAGTCTTTAATAAATTAAACTTATTAACCCCTTTAATTCTTTACTCAATTAATTAATGATTATTAATTAATAATTAATTAATCCTTGACAGACATGGACAAGTAATAAATAATAATTAATTAGTTAATATTATTTAAGAAATAATTATTGTTTAGCTAACTTTTTAGGACAGTTAGATTATTAAATAATTATAATTAATAATCCTATACATCTATTTAAGTAGGGTCGTTACATGCATGGTGTTTCTATTGTTTACAATTTCCTTGTTATTTTTTGTTTTCATGAATGAATGAGTTATGTTATTGAAAGTATGAAACTGTGAAGCATTTGAATAAGCTTCAATTGTTTCTCTTTGTTGAGTTCATGCAAGGTGTGCATATAGTCCGCAAGGAGTGTGTTGATGGAGTCTGTTTTGACTCAGAAGCTTAGAAGAGATAGTGTAAAACTTCCATTTGCAAGGAGTGAAAAGGGACTGTTGCAAGGTATGCACAGTCACCCGCAAGAAGATAAGTATTGCGTAGGAATCTGTTGCAAGGAGTGCATAGATTGGAAGTCCGATTAAGTGTCGAAGTAAGTCCTCTAAGGAGTCAAAGGGTTTGAGAGATAAATCTCAAGAGAGATAGAGGAGAGAAATATTCAAAGGGTCCGAATGAACCTCTGAAGGTTTCACGAGTCATCGGTCAAGATCCGTCTAGGAGGGAGAAAGATCGTTTTAGATCGTTGGATCTGGGTAAAGCACACAATATTTAAGTCTCTTTGTGCACGCAAGAGTGAGAATTCATCAAATTCCCGAAGAGGTTAGGGGTCGTCCATCATCCAGAGGGATAGGTGGTGTAAGATCCACAACTTTAGAGCAGGAACACTTCAGAAGTTTTGTGGTCAAGGAGAGAGTGAATCCGCTGAAGAGTCGAAAGCCAAAATATATCTAGGTCATTGGTCACTAGGAGGTACGTGTTGATAGATCCGAGACTCCGGGGAAAGTCACTTCGGAATATTTCAACTACGGAGTGTGACAAACTCACGAAGTCCTGAAGGCCGAAGGATATTGCAACCATCCATTTCAGAGAACACGTGGTGAGAGATCATGAATTTCAGAGGCCTAACACTCCAAAAGGAAGTCATCGAGAACAGACAAGATTTGGATCATCAGATCTAGAGGGACATGTGGTGGAAATCTGTCATCTTCGTGTGAAACCACTCCGAGAGAAAACGAGTGTGCAGGAGTTGAAACTCCTGAACCCCAAAGAGCCGAAGTGGATCGTGGCCGTCATATTCAGAAGGACACATGTCAATAGATCGTGAACTCTGGTTGAAAGTGCTCTGGGAGAAGGTGAGCATGGGGAAGTTGAGGCTTCTGAAGGTTGAAGTCCCGAAGTGGACCAGAGCCATTGATTTGAGGTGGACGTGTGGCATCGGATATAGAACTTATGGTATGGAATACTCCGTGGGAAAGTAAAGGTTGGAACATATTGAACTCTCGAAGCGCAGACTCCTGAAATATATCACGACTGTTTGTCACGAGAGAGGATGAGAACTGTTGATCTGGTCCTGGTTGAAAGTTCCAAAGTTGTAAAGCGCTAGGAGGTAAAGCCTCAGGTCACATCCTGAGGTCACATGCAAAGAAGGAGCTAGCCCCCATTAGTGTGATATTTGGAAAGGGGTGCTAAGAAAGAAGGGTCACGGTCACTCGTCGATTTGAGAATGGGAAATCGATGATGGTGAATCATTGTGGGCTGCGGAGGTAAAATTAGTGAATGTTCTAGTTCGTAGTCTGCTATTCACCAAATCCATTGATCTGGTCGGGACGAGAGATCAACGACCACAATTAAATTGAGTTGGGAAAACACTTTTCTTATTTTAGGGACAAAGCTCTCCGATAAAGAGCGAGCATGTTGGCGCCTTGCAATTGCTATGAACCATCGATTGACGAACAATTAGGAAATGACCAAATGATGACTGTGAAAAACCTAGGGTGATAACATGTTTTGTGGTTGATTGAGATTGAGACCAGTAAGGTCTCGAGGATCTAATCCAGCTCGAATATTTTTCGATCCTTGACCGAGAGTTTGAGTAGACCCGAGGGAGAGTAAGGCGGTCTGTTTCAAGTGGTATCAGAGCCGGATTTCATTTCAAGTAGTAGAAAAAGAGCTTGAAGTTGTACTCTGTGTGTGAGAACCAGTCATCACAATGCCATCGAGGAGATGCGTGGAGCCACATATAGCCAATCACGCTGTAGAATGAGAAATGAGAGAACTACATGTGAGGTTGGAAGCAATAGAAGAAGCGTAGAGGAGAGCACCTGTTGCTGGAGACATCACTGAGGAGGAAGGTGAAGAGACAAAGGTTGAAGAAGTTGCAGGGGGATATTTTGTCGAAGAACATTTGTTGAAAGATGTTGTGAATTTGGGAGCTAGAGAAAAGATAGACATCCCAATGTATGAAGGCAATTTGGATGCTGAAGAGTTGTTGGACTGGATAAGGTCCATGGACAAGTATTTCGATTATGAATATGTTGTTGAGGACAAGAAGGTGAGACATGTTGTCACCATATTGAAAGGACATGCAACATTGTGGTGGGATGAACTGCAGGCTGATAGACGAAGCAAAGGTAAGAAAAATATTAAGAGTTGGGATAGAATGGTAGCCAAGCTGAAGAATAAGTTCATGCCCAAGGATTATCAGATAAATCTATTCAGGAGGATGCAAAACCTGAGACAGAAAGTAATGACAGTGAAAGAGTACACATAAGAGTTTTACAAGATGAACATCAGGACTGGACAGAGGGGGAGAGATGAAGAGAAAGTTCCCAGGTACATAAATTGTCTGAGATACGAGATCTAGGATGAAATCAACATGATGTCAATGAGCATAGTAGAGGAGGCATATCAGTATGCACTGAAAGAAGAGGAAAAGTTGTCTAGAAAACAAAGCCAGCAAGGCAGAGGTAGAATCCCGAATAGAGGTAAAGGAGTTGCCCATGATAAGGCACAAAAGCCCAAGGGTGAGGATGAGAAACCCCATAGTCACTCAGAAAGAGGAGGAAGCTCCAGAGGGAGACAACCTGTTGGAAGAAATTATTTTTCCAGAGGAAGAGGAAGAAGAAGAGGAGGAGAGATAATATGTTATACCTGCGGAAAACCATGACACAAGTCTTGGGAATGTCCCAAGAAAAGGGAAAGAAACAGAACACTGGATTGTATCAGCCACTGCCTATTCCAGATAGGCCTTGGGATGCAATAAGCATGGATTTTATGTTGGGATTGCCAAGATCCCAGAGGGGTAGTGATTCCATATTTGTTGTGGTTGATACATTCTAAAAGATGGCACACTTTATCCTATGCCATAAGACTAGTGATGCAACACATGTTGCGGATTTGTTTTTCAAAGAAGTCGTGAGAATTCATGGATTGCCCAAGAGTATTGTCTCAGAAAGAGACACAAAATTTGTTGGTCATTTCTGGAGAACATTATGGAAGAAGCTGGGACAAAACTATCTTTTAGTTCAGCTTATCACCCTCAGACAGATGGAAAGACTGAGGTGGTAAATCAGAGCTTGGGAAATTTGTTGAGAATTTTGGTTACTGAACATCAAATCAAATTCTGTCACAAGAAGAGTTTGCATATAATAACCACCAAATATAAGTACGGGAAAAATCCCATTCTAGATAGTGTATGGGATGATGCCAAGAGGGGTATCATAATTGAGAGACATGGAGCAGAGTGAATTCAAAAGCATTGGAGCAGAAGACTTCACTGTAGAAATGCAGAAGCTTCATAATCAGATCAAGGAGCGGTTGCAGAACAACAATGCAGAGTTGATCATCACAGAAGAGAAATTCAATTTGAAGTGGGAGATCAAGTTTTAGCACACTTGAGGAAAGAAAGGTTCCCAAGGGGAACATATAACAAGATGAATTTGAAGAAGATTGGACCATGCAAGATCCTAAGAAAAATTGGTAACAATGCTTATGAGATAGAGCTGCCAGAGGATGTGGGAATATCACCCATATTCAAAATTTCAGACCTATATCCTTACAGGGAAGATGACACAGAAGGGTTAGGAGATCAAGAGAAGACTTAATGGGAGAAGCAGATGCCTGTAGAAGAAAAGCCACAAATGGAGAAGATTGTTGATCAGAGGATTGGTAAGAATACTAGGGGGAAGACCTATTTTGAATATTTGGTCAAGTGGAAGGGAAACCCAATAGAAGATGCCAGTCTAGTAAGTGAATATGATGTCCAGAAGCATGGAAGATCAGTGTAGGATCTCATGGAAAAGAGTCAATGAATTTTCTTCCCAGAGGAGTATGATGCAGGAGCATCATTAGCAAAACCACATGAGATGATAACACAGTGCCTAGCACACATTTTGAGTAAATTCTGAAGTTTGAAAGATGGAGTATCTCAAAGAACTTTTGAGTAAATGTTGAATCACAGAAGTTTTAATGGTTGGAGGATGAACGATCACGTCAAAACCAGAAGAGATCAGATCGTCCTTGAATTATTTAATTTTGGCATGGATCTGGACATTCTCCTTAAATTATCTGTCGCAGATGTTTATTGTAATAACACTTAAGTAGTTGTAGAATTTAATTTCGATTAGGTAGGTAGTTGGAGGGAACGTGAGAGGACCTCTTGTATATGTATATGCATTGTTTACCTTAACAAGGTTAGTTGCATATTAGGGGGAGATAGTTGTTACTGAATGTAAGTTGTTCTTAGATTGTAGCCATTTTACATTTGAATGAATATAACAGAGGGATATTGACCCAATGCATGGTGTTGCTACTGTTTACAGTTTCCCTGTTATTTTATGTTTTCATGAATGAATGAGTTATGTAGTTGAAAGTATGAAACAATGAAGTATTTGAATAAGCTTCAATTGTTTCTCTTCATTGAGTTCATGCAAGGTGTGCATATAGTCTACAAGGAGTGCGTTGATGGAGTCTGTTTTGACTCAGAAGCTTAGAAGAGATAGCATGAAACTTCCATTTTCAAGGAGTGCAAAAGGACTACTGCAAGGTGTTCACAGTCGCCCGCAAGAAGCTAAGTCTTGCGTAGGAATTTGTTGTAAGGAGTGCACAAATTGGAAGTTCGACTAAGTGTCAAAGTAAGCCCTCTGAGGAGTCAAAGGTTCTGAGAGATAAAGCTCAAGAGAGATAGTGGGGAGAAATATTCAAAGGGAATGAAGCTCTAAAGGTTTAACGAGTCATTGGTCAAGATCTATCCAGGGGGAGAGAGATCATTTCAGATCATTGGATCTGGGTAACACACACGAGTTTTAAGTCTCTATGTGCATGAAGGAGCGAGGATTCACCGAAGTCCCTAAGAGGTTAGGGGTCATCCATCATCCATAGGGATAGGTGGCATAATATCAACAACTCCTGAGCGGGAACACTTTAGAAGTTTTGTGGTCAAAAAGAGAATGAATCTGCCAAAGAGCTGAAGTCCAAAATAGATCCAGGTCGTGGTCGCTAGGAGTTACGTGTCGATATATCTGAGACTACGGGGAAAGTCACTTCGGAAGGTTTCAACTGCGGAGTGTGAAAAACTCCCGAAGTCTCAAAGGCCGAAGGAGATCGCAACCATCTACTGCGGAGAACACATGGCGAGAGATTAGGAAGTTCGGAGGCCTAACACTCTGAAAGGAATTTGATGAGAACAAAGAAGATATGGACCATCATATCTATAGGGACACGTGGCAGAAATCTGTCGTCTTCGGTTGAAACCACTCTGAGAGAAAACGAGTGTGTAGGAGTTGAAACTCCAGAACCTAGAAGAGCCAAATTGGATCGTGGTCGTCAGATTCAGAAGGGCACGCGTCAATAGATCATGAACTCTGGTTGAAAGTGCTTCGGGAGAAGGTGAGTGTGGGGAAGTTGAGGCTTCCGAAGGCCGAAGTCTCGAAGTGGACCCGAGCCATTGATTTGAGGTGGATGCATGGCATCAGATCTAGAACTTAGGGTATCGAATACTTCGGGGGAAAGAGGAGGTTGGAACATCTCGAACTCCCGAAGCACAGAGTCCCAAAATAGATCTTGACCGTTGGTCACTAGGAAGGACAAGGACCATTAATCTGGTCTTGGTTGAAATTTCCAAAGTTGTAAAGTGCCAGGAGGTAAAGCCTCGGGTCACATGCAAAGAAGGTGCTAGTGCCCGTTAGTGTGAGATTTGGAAAGGGGTGCTAAGAAAGAAGGGTCGCGGTCACTTGTCGATCTGAGAATGGGAAATCAATGGTGGGGAATCATTGCGGGGAGAGGAGGAGAAATTAGCAGACGTGCTTGTTCGTAGCCTGCTATTCACCAAAGCGATTGATTTGGTCAGGATGGGAGATCAATGACCACAATTAAATCAAGTTGGATGAGCACTTTTCTGATTTCGGGGAAAGATCTCCCTGATAAAGAGAGAGCACATTGGTTCCCCGCAATTTCTATGAATCGTCGATCGACGAACAATTTGGAAACGACCAAATCATGATTGTGAAAACCCTGAGGGTGATAACAGGGCATGTGGTTGATTTATATTGAGACTAGTAAGGTCTCGAGGAGCTAATCCAGCTCGATAATTTTTTGATCCTTGACCAGGAGGTCGAGCAGCCCTGAGGGAGAGTAGGGGGGTATGCGTCAAATGTTATCATGACTAAGTGTTTCCATCAATGTTGGTGTTTTCATCAATGCCAAAGGGGGATATTGTTAAACAATTGGCTTAGGTTGATGGACAATTGGTATGGATTGGTGGTTTTCATTGATGTCAACTATTAGAGAGTGATATTGTAGATTGATTTCAACCCTTAGTGATTGGTGTCAACCCTTGGAGAAAGTCTGGTAGTGAATTCTGATAGCACAAAGGTTTGGGTAATGGACCCAAGGTTGTTTCATGTATAATGGTAAGAGTTTTAATATATTTGAAGGTAAGACTATTCTATATGGATATTACATTTCATTCCATTTCCAGTGGTATGTGGAACGTCACATAACTCCTCACGGTTAGAGAGTTATGGCCATGAGAAGTTGGAGAACCCAAGTTTGGGTATTGGACACAAGTTTGTTTGATGGATAATGGTACGAGTTTTGATATATTTGCAGGAAAGAATATTCTATATGGATAGTACATGTCATTTCATTTCCAGTGGTATGTGGAACGTCACATAACTCCTCACGGTTAGAGAGTTATGGCCATGTGAAGTTGGAGAACCCTCATGAGTCATCTAGAAGCCCCAAAAGGTTAAAGTAGTCAAAGTGGTTTAAGAGATTTTAGAAGATAAATAATAAAGTGAAGTGATGAGTGTACTATAATTCAAATTGAATACAAAATAAATTAGTTAAATAATAAAGTTAATGGGGAAATTAGAAGTGGGTTAACTCTAAAATAAGGAAAGTGGGTTAAGATGGTTAAAAGGTAACCCATTGAGGAAGCTACATGAAAGTATAAATAAGAGGCAAGGCTCTCTCATTTTAATCACACTTGAGAATATTAAATATATACAAGTGACTGAGGTAACCAAAGGATATCTAAGCCAAATTTCAGAGGGAAGGTGAAGTAAAGAAGGCCGAAATTCAAGGGAGGATAAATTCTTTTGATGACACTTTCTAAGGTATGTTATTTACAGGTAATCTCACCATTTTCGTAATAATTTTTTTTCTAGAATAATTAAGACCGTAAAATTGGGAGGCCATTGAGGAAACATATACAAGTAGTTGTGGTACAAATTTTAGCTTGTGGGTCATTGTATTTTTGGAGTAACACTCCATGGAAAATAGGGTTTGTGGTTAGTCCTTAAACTAGTCTAAAACAAGTATTTCGGGTAAAAATGTCATAACTTATTCATAAAAGATACAAATTCAGTAAGACCAAATGTGTTGGTTATAGTACATTCTGTAGTATTCTTTGTAACATTTTTAGACCGATTCAACAAATATTCCGTGCGGGGAACGCTCTACAAGGTCGCTCTCTTGAATAAGACATAATTCAACAATGTATGCCATTTTTGCTATAACTCCTTTTTTGAGAGGTTCCAAGTAGTGAAACCTGGAGGAATTCCATTAAAAAAACTAAAGAACATTGTGTATCAGTTTCATATCTTTATTCATTACAGGTACAAAGTTATGATTATTTCAAGTTAGGGTTGTTGACTAATCCAAAACTAGTCATGTTAGACTAAATAAAAGTTTGATGAAAATGCTAGTCTCTTGTTGTTAAAGTTAAGGAAGGTTTTCAGGTATGTGATCATATGCACCAGGTCTATTACAGAGTTACAAATCATATTTGGATGATGAAATTGATGAGGGATTTTGGTTAAGGTACATGTTGGGTACATGGTTGAAACAAGTAGTTGATGAGTTGGCACATACATGAGGTGTATAGTTGATGATGTTGGTACATCTTGATGAGTCATAGTTGATGAGTAGTTGATACATGATTGGTAAATACTTGGTACATGGTTGGAGGAACTTGTTAGTAGTATTGTTGACACATGTTTTATGGATGTTGTAGCATACTTGTATTATTAGAAGCATGGATTGATCTTGGTGATGATTATGAGTTGTTGTGTTATGCTTGGTTGATGCACATATTTGAGAGTTGTCTTGGTGATTGATCTTTGTGAATGGATATGATTTGGTTGATAATATTGTTGAGACAAGTTGTTGTGAGAGGTTGTTTGGACAAGTTGTTGTGACATGCTATTTGTACAGGTTTGATGCATGGTTGATGCACTTGTTTATGGTACAGGTTGTGTTAGCACTAAAATTCACCCTCAGATTGCATAGAGGGTAAGCCCAATACCCATCAGTTTATACAGTAAATGTAAATGAGTTTTAGGTGGTCAAATGGAGAAGTCTCAATGATAATAATGTTCTAACTCAGAAATTTGGACTAGTATGCATAAGCAATTGAGGTCTGGAATCAACTTTAGTCAGTAACTTGGAGTAAGGGTGAATAGAGGGAAGAATTTGTTGAGGAGAGTGTAGAGGTCTATTGTGGACATCAGGTCTTCCAACAACCTAAGGAGGAAAAACTTAAAAACAAGATCCTCTTGAATTCAAATCTCAAAGAAGCTGAAAGAAATCATAACAATACTATAATAAAACATTCTTCATAATACACTCATAGCAATCCATGTGAATCAGTCAATCATGAACTGTCTCAGTATCAGAGGCAAATAAGATGGAACAAGAAAGATGACTTAGGTTAACCAATATGTCTCAAAAACAAATACATAACTAGAGAACCAATGTTCTTCATAAAAATATTACAATAGAAGGGAGCCTAGCTCAACCATTCAACCTTAAAAAAATATCAAAACTGCCTATATATACTAAAATGTTGCAACCACCAGGAATGTGATCATATGACTGCCTTCAAAGCCTTCAGTCAGCACCCGCTTTGTCAGGTTTTTTAGGCCTTCTCATGTCAGACGTGATCCAGGCATAGTTATGTGCTTTACAGGAAAAATTTCCCATAAGGAAGCTTTGAATCGTAAGTGTGCCTTCATGGCTGCTCTCTGCAACGTTTTCCATTTATGGGATGAGGCGAGGTCTCAACTGCTACCAAAAATCTTCAATAACTGTCTTCATTGGGATTAGGACTGGGCCTGACACCAATAATTATTCTCAGACGGTTCCAATGACTTATGCGAGTCCATCCCGACGCCTCGAGGCCATGAATGGTCTTTGTCTATGACCAATCCGAGTTTTGCAGGTGGAAATATGATAGTGTATGCGCAGGGGTGATGTGGAGTGAGGTGCTTGGAGAAAAATCAGATGGCCCAATGAGTGAGCAACAACCATGTGGAAGGAATCAATTAGGGAAGTAGAGGCTAGGATGAGGTTGCGGTGGTAAGGGAAAAGCAGAGGTGGCAGAGGAACGAGGGAGGTGTGATAGGTGGAGAGGAGCTGACATCTAACGGAGAGTGTAATGTGAGTGGGACAGGTGTTAGGAGGTGAGAGGAGGTATCAGGAAGGGAGATATGATAGGTGGAGGGAGGGCGCTTGAGCTTCTTAGGCCTCCAATCTTTTCGTTTTCCCTGTGGAAATCATGGGTAGAATGCCACATGATTTACACCATAATTCTCTTGAGGGTAATCCTCAATTTATGTCTGATTCTTAAGAAACAGTCTGCAGATCATTATGTTAACATATAGGCTCCATGGGGGATAGAGACCTCCATGTGAGGCTCTAAGAACTCCTTTTGTAGTTTTAGTGCCTTAGTATTGGGTTGTGGAGTCACTTATAAAAACCAAAACAAAAGAAAAATGATATTTACAATGAAATGGGAAGCCACTCATGGCTTAAGTAATTTTTTTTCTTCAGAAAATGCCCATTTACAGAGCTACCAAAAACTTCAGCCTCCTTCAAATCCTGCAACTTGTAAGTGTTATTTGAAAAAGCCTCATAAAATTTGAAGGGGCCAATCCACAAGGCCTCAAATTTATCGTGCTTGCCTTTATATTTTTTAGGTGCATCCCACTTGAGTACTATATATCTCAGCTGGAAATCCTCTTTGGTCACCTTCTTATCAAAGGCCTGTTTGATCTTTTGTTGATGGCCATGTTCTTTGTCTAGTAGTTTCTCTCTAGTCTGTTTCACTTCTGGCAGCTGTCGTATTCTCCCAATCATATCATTTGGTTATCCCTGGTAGTCTTGGAAGAATTTCACCATAGGTAAGGCAAGATGAGAAGGAAAAATGGCTTCAACTCCATATACAAGCTGGAAATGAGAGATACCAAGAGATCTTTTTGTTGTCACTCTAACAGCCCACAAAGAAAAAGTAATCTTTGAATCCCATGCCTTCTTGTTGTCCTCTAACAGTCTTTTGATGATCTTAATAAGGCTCTTGTTAGAGGACTCTACCAGTCCATTCCCTTGGGGATAGTAAGGAGTAGAGTGAATCAATGTGATTCCAAACTGTTCACAAAACTTAATCAATGGTTCAGCCTTGAAAGATGCAGCATTATCAGTGACAATTCTATTTGGACAACCAAATCTTACCATAATATTTTCAAGAAAACCAATGATTATCTTGCGGGAAGCATTTCTTGTGTGGATGGCCTCTATCCACTTAGTAAAGTAGTCTGTGACAGTCAAGATCCACCTATGGTGACCACTTAAAGAAGGATGAATTTCCCAAATAAAATCTAGGCCCCACTGCTGAAAGGGTCCTGAAGCTACCACATGGTTTAATGATAAAGACTTGAGTTGTTGCTTTGCAGAGAATTTCTGACATTTGACACAAGACCTGATCTTTTCACAGACATCAGTGAAGAGACTAGGCCAAAAATACCTAGCCCTGAGAATCTTGTAGGTTGTGGTTCTCCAGAAGTGATTCCCCCCACATAAACTGTCATGAAAATCATACATAATATTTTTGGCTTCTGGGTCTAGACATCTCAAAATCACTTCTAAAGGGTCCTTCCAATATAAAACTTGATCAATCAAACAATATTTAATTGATTTGAGCTTCAAAGATCTTACCTTGCTCTTTCCCATGCCATCAGGAGGCTGTAACTTCTGTAGGAAAAATATAATGTCTTTGTACCAAGTGCATCCTGCTAACGAGGGTGTGACTTTAGGATCTTCACAAGAGAACTCAACTTGCTTATTCTATGAAAAATTGATGATGAAACTAACCCCCAAGGCTTTATAATTAGATTCAGCCAACAACCTAGCTAAACCTTGACCTTTAACCAATTTGGTAGGCTTTATTTCAAGATCAAATTCAAGGAGTTTGGCAATCCACTTGCTCCTTCTTCCATCTATGTCAGGATGAATGAGGATCTCCTTCACAGAGGTTGAAGGGACATATGCAATGACTTTTGAATGTAGCACATAAACTCTAAAATCTTTGAGATATTTAACCAAAGCATAGGCCTGCTTTTCCATGATGTCATACTTATTTCAGCATCTCTCAGTGCTCTACTGAAAAAGGAAATGGGCTGCTCTAACCCTTCGGCATTTTTCTGCAATAAAACAACTGCTACTATGTCAAATGAAGCAAAAGAGAAAATTAGAAACACCTTGGAGTAGTTAGGACTGATGAGCACATGTGCTTCAGTCAAGGCTTTCTTTATTTGGTCAAAAGAGTTACGAGATTCAAAAGTCCATTTGATTTCATTTCCTTTCCTCAACATGTCTGTGATAAACTTCACCAACTCAAAAAAATTTGAAACAAACCTTCTCAGAAAATTATTTTTCCCCAAGAAAGACTGAACTTATTTCTTGGATCTAGGGAGTGACAAATTTTGGATAGCCTCTACCCTGCTTGAATCAATCCTTATTCCTCAGCTGACACAATGTGCCCCAATAACTTCCCTTCTTTCATGGAAAATAATGATTTTTTTGGATTTAGAGAGAGGCCAAATCTTCTACATTTCAAGAAGACTCTTTTCAGATGATCATAATGTTCTTTATCAGATTGTGAGAACATTGTTATGTCTTCCAAATAAATGACTACAAACTTGTCCTCCTCTCTAATAAAATCTATGTCCATGGTTCGCTGAAAGGTTGCTCCTGCATTCATCTATCCAAAGGGCATCTTAGCGTACATGAATGTACCCCAAGGAGTGGTGAAGGTTGTATTATCTTTGTCTTCAGGTAAGACAGAGACTTGATTGTAGCCAGAAAAGCCATCAATCATAGACATCTTGGATGCACCCGTCACCCTTTGTAATATGTGTTCCATCTTGGGCAAGGGGTAATTATCTTTCTTAGAGCTTTCGTTCAAATTTCGAAAATCAACACAAAGTCTGATTCCTCCATTCTTCTTTCTCACTGGGACCAAATTGGCCACCCACTCAAAAAATATCAAAGGAACGATAATATGGGCATCCAAAATCTTTTTTACCTCTTTCTCCATAACAGGTAGTAGCATAGGATTGATTTGTCTCAATTTTTTCCTAAATGGTTTGGTTTCCTCCTTCAGTGGGATCTTATGCTCGATGATACTTGTGTCATATGTTATGAGGTCTTCATATGTCCAGGAAAACACATCAGAAAATTCTTTTAACAACTCAGTGTATTCAACTCTTTGTTCTCTTGATAGGCTGCTTGACAATTTGACAAATTTTGGGTCCTTCTCTGTACCAATAATACACTCAGATACATCAACATCATCAGTTGAGTCTTTAAACTTTACTGCCACATCGTTCCCATCGAACAATATTTCTAAAGGAACTAGTCCCTTTGGAATGTGGTTGCTAGGCAGCTGAACAATATGGTGATTAGCAATTTTATTTAAAAATACATCAGCATGAGGGTTACTTTCAGAATCATGATCCTGATCTATGTGTAATGCAGAGAACTCATCGACAGACTCAAGAAAATTTCCGATCTCAAGATCATCCTCAAATACCTTCCAATGCTTGACATTGTCAGGTATAGAGGGTCTATATTTCACCTCTATATCATACTTGATTTTAGGTGGTAGTGGGATTCTGAAATGGCTTGCTGAAACAACCAAAGAATCAGCCATGGTATTCTCCCTTCTTGGAATAAACGAAATGTTGAAAGCTAAGAAGAAATTGTCAATTAGGTCCCACACCTCATTCCTATAAGTCCTAAGCCTAGGGTGCTTAGCTTGATAAATAATTTTGATATGATGAACAATTATCTCTACATCTCCAAATATTGATAGCTCTTCTATCCCCATGTCCTTTGCAACCCTTAAACCTAAAACAAGAGCTTCATACTCTGCCACATTGTTGGTAGCTTCAAATTCTAACTTGTAGGACAAGGGTATGGTCTCTTGACATGGTGAAACAAAGACTACTCTAGCACCAACACCTTCCTTAGAAGAGGCTCCATCAAAGAACATCTTCCAAATAGGGGTAGTTGGAGGAGGGATGTCACAAAAAACAATGGACTGTTTTCTGATTTCAAGAGGAGGTTCAGGAGTATCAGTCAACTGCAATATGTTGTATCCCAAATTGATGTCAAAATAAAAAATAGAATGGTTGGTGGGGTTTGCTTCATCACTAACGATGTATGTGAGTTGCGCTTCCCTGTAAAGTCTCCTTTGCTCACCCCCGAACACAGGAATGGTGGTGTATGAAAGGTCCATCTACAAGGTTCCCCCCAATCTCTTTATCCAATATATAGATAGGAGCATCCCAAACTTAGGGGGAACATCAACCACTATGATATCCATGACTACACTCTTCATTGGCAGCTGGAACAGGGACACAACCAAGTCTTTGATAACCCCAAGGCACTTCACCTTTCTGGAGTCGAAATAATATAGGTCATGGTAGGTTTTTGTAACCTCCAACCCAAGCTCTTCCATGAAAATCTTAGGCATAAGATTGTGAGATGTCCCTAAATCC